>OY728145.1:445080899-445330899 GCA_963277665.1 Viscum album
CAAAAATATCATAATTTTTATATTTATATTTTATAAAAATTATTTATATAATATGAAAATTCAAAATTTATTTATTTCAAATAATGTTAAAAATTTAATTCCATTAATTAAAATAATATCATTTACAAATATTTTAAATTTTAATATTACAACATATAATACTTGAAAATATTAATTTATTTAATGTAATCTAATTTTGATAAAATAATTAACATATTATTTCTATCAACACAAAATAAATAATTTCCTTAAATACATTCATTCAAAATATTTTTTTCAATAAACTTTCGGTAAAATAATTTTTTTTATTCAAATACCTTTATAATTATTTTTATTAAAAAATAAAATACATATATCCATATTGAAATCTTTTTACACAAAATAATACAATACAATAGTATTTATTTAGAACATGAATTTAAAATTAATTTGGAAAATAATTATTTATAAGTATTAAATTAAACACTTAATTTAAATTATTATAACTTAATGTATTATTAAACAAATTACTTGGTTGTTAAAACCCTATAAAATGAGAAGACAAATGTGAAAAATGGGAGACAAGGAAAAATAAGAATATTGAAGGAAGAATGAAGAGTTTTAATGGAGAGACCATGCCCCCATTGATGGTTTATAGAGGAATCCCTAAAATAATTGTAGAATGCACATAAATAGAGAACCCTAGGTGAATATGAAGACATGACTCAAACCTTTTAGGAATTAGAATAATGATGAATTAGAATCCCTCTTGAGTAATATATACATATGAAGAGGGAGTTTGAGTCAGGTTTCCAACTAGTTAAGAGGATTATGCCTTATTCTAGCAATTTTGGTGTTGGTTATTTATGGATTCAGGAATATACTTCTGGGGATTGTAATTTTTAAATAATTCCAAACCTTTACATTAAAATACCATATACCACATTAATATGATGTATTTTGATGTGTGTGAATCAGTTTTGGATTCTATTGTTTAGTGACTAACAAAAACTGTGAGTTGTGTAATTATTTACACATCAATAAGATTTTAATATATTAATTTGCTTTATGAAATAGTGATTTAAAAATAAAATCATTAAAATCATTCATATAAAAAAATATAGAAATGAGATAATAAAATTTTTATAAGATTAAATAGTTATAAATTTAAAATCTATTAGATGTATTTTAAATTGGTGAGACTTTTAATGAACACCCATAAAATACTACCTATTAAATTATATCTAAATATGTACATGTTAATACCTCGATCATATAATATGTTAGTATCTTCCATACTAGGACTCCCATGGATCATATTTTATAGATAATGGTGGAAATAGAAAACACTAATAGTTAGGTATCCGAATATCATTCTTATCTTTTGAGGATATAGTTGGGAAAACCTAAAAAATTGGATGCCATAGGAATATATTTCAATCTATATATATAATGGATTTGGGAAACGATTTATACACTAAATAATATATTATTAATATATTATATGATTAAATTCTTTTATAACTGATGTAATTAGGTGGTGAGAAGAATGATATAAAGAACTAAATATTTAGTAAAATATGGAGCTTTGACGACTAATAGTAATGATGTATATGGTCACCATTTTGATGGGAGTAATTTCATTATAATTCTCTATATAAATGATATAAAACCTGATACATACCCATAGATACGTCTTTGTTATATATTATGAAAAGTATCATGTTTATTATTTTGAGATCTGTTATAGGTATGAACTACAAATCTATTCTGCATTGGTAACTATGTTTGAGAAGTGTTCTCAAAGAGAACCATTTTGAGAATTTGAATATGAATGTTATATAATAAAATTCCCAAAACTCCTCTCCATTAGTATTAGATAACAAGTGGGCATCACACATTTGTGTTGATAAACATAGACTTGAAAATAAGAGGTAATTAATAAAAGGTGAACATGATCTATGTATTGGAAATGTGGAAAGTGTTACTATATTGTAAGTCGACACTTATATAGTTTAGTTATATAGTTATAAAAATGTTTTTATGTTTCTTCCATAAATATAAACTTTATTTCTATATAATTTTTGGGAAAGATAATATTTTCATTCAATATTAACTAAACATTGGTTATATATATATGTGAGTGATATTTTTTATTGTATGAATAATATTATCAGTTCTTTATACATTCTATATTTGGATAATACTACATATAACATTTAGAATAAATAAGTAAAGGTTGAATCTAATACCATATACCATTATCATCATCACCTTATATATATAAATGAGAAACACATTCAAAGAATCTCTAGAGATGGATTGCAGGAATCATTCAACTATGCATAATTTTATAACTGAGAATATTGTTTATTAGAAAAATAACCATAGAAAATTTTATTAGAATATGTGAAAGGGCTTATGGTTGGTCAATTATTATACATATTGATGTCTGTAGACTAAGGATTATCAAAGAAACCAGGGGATTATGTACGTTATATCCTTTACTAGAAACTTTACATAGTATGACACTTTGTTTTTGATGATATGATAGTATAAAAATGGAAAATATTAAATTATTTAAATAAAATAATAAAATCAACTCGAAAAAATGATTACAAATTTTCAAATCACATTGTCATGGTTAGTACATAAGTGAGGAATCTACTAATCATCTAAGATATTGCATAATTATATTGTAAATCACTACTCTTAATAAACAATAGTATGACGGTATTATCAAAAGGTAGAATCATACCATTTTGGACATGTTTAGATTAATGAATAATCAATGCGACATTTCTATTTCATTATGTGTATATGGTATATAAATCATTTCAATCCTATTTAACTAAATTCAATGAAAATTATTCATAAAGAAACCACATAAGATATAGAATGGTAAAATTTCATATTTTAATGATGATTTGAGGTTCTAAAGAACTCATGTGACATTTTAATTTTAAAAAACATTGATGTTGGTATGATAAATACTCATTTGTTAGTAATCCCAAAGAAAATAAGGGATGATACTTCTATACAACTAGTAATCACAAAGTATTTTTTGTTTTATTTTATACTTTCATTGAGAAGAAATATATAAATTGAGGAGTGAGGGGGAGGAAATATGAACATTTATATGTTCAATACCAACAAAACTAGAATATTATTGAGATTTAAATTGATTAAGTTCCTTAAATAGTTGTATAATAAGAACTAACTCAGGTTACCCAAAATCATAGAAGTACATGTAGGATTTAATAGGATCCCGATAGATACAGATTTGGATTGGGAAATGATTATGAATTATTATTCATAGATGATTAAACTAATAGTTAATGATGTTATATTTATAATTTTTATTCTAATAAAGGTTTAAAATCCCTAGAATAGATATGTACCTTGAACACCCTGAGTGGGGGGTAGATTTGGGTGTTAGAAAAATTAAATTTATTTTTAATTTTCCCATTACCGATCACTTATAAATGATATTTTTCCCTCATTGGTAGGAAAAATATTCAACATTTGAGTTATTATTCACACACAAACACACATATGTAGAATTATAAATTAAAATAACATGGTTATTTTATTTAGTTCACCTATAAGAAGGATACTCCAAGGACAGTACAATCATCTTTCTTCTGGTGTACCGGGGATTAACTATAACTCACTATTTTTTATGATGTAATGTTTAGGTAGGGTCCTCATCACCAAGGCTCATTTCTTATACAATAATTAGTTATAATAACATTACCTCTCGAGGATCACTATAAGTTGATGGTCTAGGGATAACACACTAATTCCCCAATGATGATCCATATTCCAATATTTTATACACTACTTTGGTGACAGAATCAATTTGTAGACTTGTACATCTCATCTTTTAACAACCTAATACTTTACAATATATTTCTTTTAGAATAAATTTAGTTTATTCAATGGTTTGTTATGCATGAAACATGGGGTTTAAATGAAATATGATACTCTATTAAAATATTATTTAAACATGACAATTACAACCTACCTATTAAATTAGTGGGTATGAATATAAAAATCTAAATTATGAAAATATACATTTTAAACACATAAATTTTTTATCTATTGATTATAAATAAAATAAAAATCATTTAAATGTAAAAGAAAAGTTTTCTGAAAAACTATTTTTTAAAGAAAAAGGTTTTGTTGCTACTTATGAACTTTTGGTAAAATTAATTTTCGGAACTTTTAGAAACATTATTTTTAAAAAATGAAAATTATTTTTGAAATAAAAATATTTAAATTTATTTTGGATTTTTTTGGTATTTTTCTGGAAAGGCGCATTTTTTTGGATGCATAGTAAAAATGATGAATTTTAATTGAAAATTAAATTTTTTAAATAATTTATAATTTCATCTTATATATTTGATTGGTTTAAAATTAAAATTAGTTAAAATTTATATCAAATAATCCAATTTATTTCATTGAAATAATTTCATATTAAATTTTGATATAAAACTTTGTAAAAGTTTGAACATTTCTCATTAAAATCCATCTTTCTCATCGCGTCTATCAGATTAATTTTAAATTAAAAATTTCTAATTATTTGAATTGAATTTGAAAAAATTTATTTTATATTTAGAATAATGTTAATTTTTATTATCAAATAAGGTCAAATTAAATTTTAAAAATAATTAATAGTAAATATAGTAGTTTATTTTTATGTTAGTTAAGGTAAAAATGGATTACAGGGGGGTTAAACTAGAAAGACAAGGGTTAAATTGACCTAAATAATATTATAAAATATA
Source organism: Viscum album (assembly GCA_963277665.1). Taxonomy (NCBI): domain Eukaryota; kingdom Viridiplantae; phylum Streptophyta; class Magnoliopsida; order Santalales; family Viscaceae; genus Viscum; species Viscum album. The sequence continues at coordinate 445,085,666 of OY728145.1, forward strand.
TTGTGAAAATATATTTAAAACCTATCATGTATAAGTCTCTATAATAATTCATTATAGACCCTTTTTTAATGTGAAAAACTTGTGTACACCTTTTTTATTTTCAATAATTACTATTGTGCCACCCACCTCACTTATAAAATTCTATCCACTCACCTCTCCTCTTTACATATTCAAACCCTTTTTGTTTGGCCAATTAATTCCATAATAACTTTCCAAATTTTATTCCCTCATCATATAATCCTTATTTGGTGCATAAATCCACCCTATGAAGGCTTTTGGTGAAAACCCAAGGAGATTACCTGAAGAAGAGGTAGTGTTCTTCAACTTTCATTTTTATTTTATGTCTTCCTCCACCTATTTAAATTACTATTAAACCATAATAATATAATATCCTCTATATAATAAATATTTTGATAATATTTGATGTTAATGAAATAACCTAAAATAGTACCCACTTCCATTAAATAGGTTTTGAAATCACTATTCATGTGTACAATGATCTACCGCCTCATGAACTGCTTTTATATGTTTTTTCCATTACCACCTATCAAGTTTGGGTATGATAATGAATATAAAGTATATAAATGATATTCATAACATTATCATAACACTTAAGTCATTATATCACACATATATATTTTTTACTTTCTATTTTTTAGGTGATACAATAACATCGCTCGTGTGTAGAGAGGACTACCACCTTGCAAAGTGATGTGATTTGTTTTACAATTACATTTTACATTGAAGGTAATAAGGATATTTTAATGAATATTTTTGATATAAAATATATAATAATGTTTTTATGACTTATTTATCATTATATAAATATATTTTATCATTTTATTTCTTACCCTTTCACTCACTTAAAGATGATAACATCCTTTTTGTTTGTTTGGACTACCACCTTCACGAAGCGATGCAACTCTATTTTAATCACCACACCACATTGATGATATATATATTTATATTTAAATAAGTATTTTGATATTTATAATATTCTGAATATTTATTAAGGATAAAATATTACTTACCTCTTTTCCATAATGATCATTGAAACATGAAAACATTACTCATTTGTACATACGAACTACCACCTCTAGGATCATAACATACTTGATTTCTCAAAACCAATTTATAAGATTGGTCTTAAAAGAATAATTGATTTATAGATTTGATAATTATTTCATGACTATTATTATTTATATGATGGAAATATATAATATGCATAAGAACCAAAATTTTCATGACAAAGGACGAATGAAAAAAAGAAATTAACACTAGAAACAATGAAAATAATGAAATATTATTAATGAATAGGTGATAAGATGTAATAAAAAGGTAATATATGATATTATAAATATTAATATGGTTTTGGTATATGTTAATAAAATGTTTCAGAAAAATATATAGAATTTTAAAGCGTGTCCATCCAAAATGCATCACGTGGTAAGATATTTCTTCTCAATTTACATTCCATTAAGAATTATTTCTTATTATAAACCAATTCAATTTTATTTGGAAATTATAATTATCATTTTATATCTAATATCAACATTTCTTAATAGTTTATAGTATTTTATGTGTCAATTTTAATTATCTCATCCAAGGGGATTTGAATTGAAAATTACCAAATGGTAAATGTTATTGTATAATATCACTTTCTATTGTGATTATTAACATTATTTTAAAACAATCACATTATTATGATTAATTTAATTAGAAATTAAATTTATCTTAAATATCTATATTATTGTATGATGGATATGATTATTTCCTAAATCTTATTCCATTTTTATATATGGTTTATACTTTTAATGTTTTTTGATTAAGTGGGGAAATAATGATAAATCTATATTCATACTCAATACATATATTTATTAATATGGAATATTATTCATGAATTAAATCCATCCTTCAAAATACGAGGAATGATTTGGAAATGTAGATAGGTGTGGTGTATAGTTATCTATAGCCCTTAGTTGCATGGAAAGATCTCATGAGACAAATTAGTTGGCCAAACTAGATGAGTTTATACCCTGTAGTTTTAAATCAATTGAAAAATCTAGATGAGTTTGTACATAGTAGTTTTAAATTTTTTTGAGGATAGATCTTGATGGCTGAGGTATAATTTTACTAAGACATTAAATCCAACAGTTATGTATTTAATTCATCAAGAAGTTAGTTTTTATTATTATCCATTATATTTTTTCCATGATATTATCTCTGGATACATTTAATTGTCACTTTATTGATTAAATTCCATGTGTTTTTGTTTATTTTCCTTACCATATTGATTATTCCTTGTGTTATTATGATATTAATATTATTTAAATGACATGTGTGTTCAATTATTCACCTTTAAATACTGATTATGATTATTGATTCTTGATTTCTTACACTGCATATAACCCATATTGAGCATTTGAGATCACCATTATATTGTTTTCTCGCCCCAATATATAAAGAATATTTACTGGAATGATTTTCAAGGATTAATTTTAATTTATTTTTTTATGTATTATTTTTTATTTTATATTCTCAATATAAAATGGGTATCATGTATGTATTTATTTCTCAAAAAATGATAAACTAATGAGTCCTTCATTATTTGACCCTTTGTATCAAGGAAAATTTATAAAACAAGACACCGACTCTTGGATGATGGGGTTACGGTCAATATTGTTGGTATAAGAGGATATTTATTAGAAACCATGGGAATTTAATTTAGTATAAAATAGGATAGGTAACATAACCTTATGATAGAATTTGGGGATAAGTATTGAAAAACATCGAAAGGTTTAGGTAAGCAATAGATTATGTTATTTTCCTTAGAAATATATCCCTTTATTTATAATAAACTTGGACATGGTTCTAACCTACAGGTACCTAGGAGTGTTAAATAAGAATAGGGTGCATTGGGATTGACTCAATCATCACCTAGTGAATGAAAACAGGCCCTACTGTGTACTTTTTTTGACACTCCTATGAGATTTTATTATGATATTTACAATTTTATTTAAAAACCATTATATGAGATCTGAATATATTGAAATCCCCAAAGAAACCATGTTTACAATTATGAGATTATCTATGAATAAGAATTTTAATTTATGTTAATTATTTCAATAGTTTTTGGATTATACATTATAGTTCATAATGATATGATCTAATCTAGTATATTACAACATTGAGAAATGGATCCTAGTAAAAGGAATGTAAACCACATCAATGAATGTAATTCTAAGAGTAATAATGATTATTTTTTTGATGCTCTAAAGCCTATATTTCAAATGAAACTAGTCTCCCAAACATTATTATTATATGTGGACGTAGTATCATGTGCTAACAATATAGAGAAAAAATTATTTAAGTATTATTTATTCAAAGGGAAGAAAGAGAATAAGACGACGACATGGAAGAAGACGGATAAAGGGGAAACAGAAAGAAGGTTTTTCCTACATGTTATAATTTTGGAAAGAAACTACCTAGTTATTTCTTAAAAGGATTGATAGTTTTCTTCAAGTGAGGACTGAAAGGCCTCTGTGATTATGATTTAAAGGGAAGGAAAATGTTTTACAATATATAGTGATTAAACTATAATGAGATGAAAAAAAACATAGGTTAATGTCTCAAGCATCAAAGGAATATACCTCAAATGAAGATAGCGGACCACGATTAAGCCTATGAAATTACAACAGATGAATTATAGTGATAAATGTGCTTGTGTTTGGATCGAAGAACTATTTTATTTGATTATTTTATCACTGATATCCTAGTTATAATAATTATAAAATGTATAAGTAATGTACTGTAGTAATTTTTGATTAATGATTTGGAATTGTATGTTGAATAGTACCAATGAACAAGAAAATTTATTTAGTGGAAAGTTGATCATCTTGGAAAAAATATGTTTTAGGTAAATATAACACATAATATGTTCCTAATGTTGTGATAATATTTCAAGGATAAAGAGATAATTGATATGTATAATATAAATTGAATAATATTGACTAATTTTGTACTTATTAGTGATTTTATGATAAAGTGGTTTTATGATATAATTGATGGAGTCATTTTTGGATTTAAGTAATATATCCAATAATATATTATTTACTCAAGTAATAAAGAAGCATGCATGTTTCTCATAAGTTTTTATAGAAACTCATGTTATTACTATGTTTTTAGAGAATAAATAACGAATTATTCACATGTTTAGTATTTGATGATTAATAGATATTTTATTTTTTAGGGGGATTAATGATAAGTTAATTTTGTAAATTTATCTACCGTATTTGTAATGTCCCTGTTTGACTTGCCACTAAAACAGTAGCTGAACTGGTGGGTCACATAGCCTCATGCTCTCCTCCCTGTATGCCAGAGGCTATCGAATAGTAGTGAGGGTCTAAGGAGGTGATAGTGAGGAGACTATACCATACCAATAAGAGTAACACAATAGTATAAAAAATAACAAACATATAGAAAAAATATAATAATTATAATGTAATGATAATTCAATGTAAGATAAATGTAATATCAATTGAATATAAAAGTGGATATTTCCAAATTATAACATTGAGTGTATTAAAAATGATTCTATAAGTACATGAAATGGAAATTACAAAAGGAATTCAATAAAGTAAAATAATAGCCTCCCAATTACAATATCCATGAGTATCTCAAGCTCTGGATTAGTCCTATGCTCCCAACTCCTAGGTGAAAGATAAACAACACAAGAAATCAACCAAGGTCATAGAGATATAATGTCTACTCAGGTACCCCATTGAAATGGTTTCCCGAGTAGGGTGTGAGATAATAATATCATTATATCGGAACCCATAGTGCCTGACCCAATCCATTACTTGAAATGAAATGTAATTTAGAGAATATGTATAAGCTTAAAATTAAACAAACAGTGCTGAATAAATAAAGAACAACCCACCCAAGTTCTAGAGTGATAGATGACTGCTATACCTACTTCAAATCATAGTCAGAAAAAGTGTTTGATAATGAAATATATATATATATAGTATTAATTTAATCAAGTTATTTATCCATCATGATGTGTTATATTAAATATAATCAATAGGTGTGGTTATACTGCCCAAATCAATTACATTCAAGGTATGCATCCTCTATAAAGCATGTCGTTGAATATGTTCAAGAGGCATGGTTATACAACCCAAATAAATTTCATTCAATGAATGATGATTCCATGAATAACATCATTAAATATATTAAATAGGTGTGTTTATACAATCCAATCAATTTCATTCAAGGAATGAATCCACCATAAATCATTCCATTGAAAATATTAAAGAGACATTGTTATACCAACCAATCAATTCATTTCATGGCATGAAAGTACCATGAATCACGCTCTTGAATATATTCAAGAGGCATGGTTACAAAAACCAATAAATTTCATTCAAGGAATGTATCCTCCATGAAGCATGCCATTGAATATATTCAAGATCCATGGTTATACCACCCAATCAATACATTTCAAGGCATGAAATTACCATGAAGCATACTATTGAATATATTCAAGTAACATCTTTGAAACATTTTATATAAAACATGATTATTTAATTATAACACGAGGCATAAAATATAAAAATTTAAAGTAGGAAAGCCATCATTTTGATCCATTCCACACAATTCATGTCATTTTAATCACTTATTCACAAAATACCAATTGATAATGCTTAGTGAGAACTTAGAAGGTGTCATTTGAAAGAGGAAATTACATTCAAAGGCTAAAACAGAAGCTAACTAGGTGATCTGGGAAATAAGCATTTGAAAATTAAGGTTAAATCATTTAGGGACATCTCTAAGGGATACAATCTTAATATTCAAAAAATATCCATAACAAGTGCATCAAAGCATAGAGTAAAAACAATACCACAAGTTAGGAACGATTTATACAATGAATCTATACTTTTTATTTTAGAAGATACCATATCTCCATCAAGGGGTTTTATTTTAAAAACATGAAATTGTTTATCAAATAGTTAATTTGGTATAAGGACCCGACCTTAAAACATTACATAATCTTGAATTAAATGAATAATTCACATTGGGTATTTTTTCGGGTTTAGTGTTTTAGAGAGTTAGGTTATAAAATTTACATAACAACATGAATATTACATGTTGAAAATTATACTCAGTATCCATTTTTTTCATAAAATAAAAACTCTTGAAAAAGAAGAGTCATGTCTAGTTCCATGTTTTAGATAGCAAGACTTTTTCTTGATCCTATCCTTGACCCTATTCATCTTTAAGTCCTGTGAAAAAAATTTCAAAACATGGGATGAGCATAAAATTCAAATTAAGGGTTATAAAATAAGAAAGAAATAATTAGTCCATAAAATATTTCACATACCTAATGAAAACATAATATTTATGAATAACACATAGTAATAACAAATCATAAAGGTACTTATGACATTCATATCATACTTACAATGTAGCTATCACGGCTACATAGGGAGTTATGTTAGAATACCCATCACAGTATATTCCATAAATCTCTTAGGAGAAATATTCACGTTTACCTCCGTCATGTTAAAAAATACCTTGGAGATCTATCTCAGGATCACCACCTTTGGTTTATCACGGAACCACCTGTATACATAAATAATGCACAAGAACCATAACATATTCATAACACATAAAACAATCATAAAGGAAAGATAAAATTTCCACATTTCAATCAAAATATATCATTTAAAAATATTGACATAACAAATCCATTATAAAAATCATTTTCAATACCATCATAAATAAAAAGTATATGGTATTTATTTTCCTTTAAAAAAATACTACGGCTTTTTAAGGATGCCAAAGATCAAACAATACTCGCAACGGTAGAAAAAGGCTGTTGTCACTGCTTAATTTTAAAAAAAATTCCTTTTTATCATTTAGTAAAACAATTCATATAAAAATATTCCCTTTGAATGAAATAAAAATTTAAAGGGTTTTATACACCGTATAAAATAAATTTGTGCATTAAAACAAAATATACCTCAATGAAAGGAGATTGAGACGAAGTCCCTTACCTAGTGTCCGACTTGACCCCTTTGTTCTCTAATCTCTTGAATAATAAACTAATGTTAATTTATAATTTCTTAAGAACATTTTTCATGTTTATTATTCCATTTATATCACTTATTACCATGTTATAAACATTATTTAATCATTTATGTTAATAATGGTTGTTTTGTCGATATTTGCTACTTGAGTCAAAAATGAAAACCCTATAATTACAAGTTGTCCATGTGGTCAATAGACCATTATATCTAGAGTTATATTCATTATTTAGATATTATAAACATCATATATATCTAGTATATATATGTCTTTATAACAGCATATAACATTTTGGAGATAAGAAATGAAATGCACCGTTCATGAAGACGGTAAGCTGTACGTACGCATGAACACTACTTTCATTTATATTTCGTACATTAATGGAATTAAAACATAATGATATATAGGTATATTATAATTATAGTATAATATCATATATAATATCATTTACTTTATCCTTTATATGTCCCACATCTAGAATTAACGAGTCATATCACTTTGAGGGGTCGGTAGTCCCCACTTTCTCAAATGAAATTATCACGTTTACCTATAATGGAAGCAAAAAAGGTATTATATTAAAGGAAAAAACAGAAGCATAAAGAAAAAATAAACATAAAATATAGCATATATAAATACAGTGAAATCATAATGGACACCTTGAGAGGTGGAAGGAGATAATCGAATAATCATCATTTCGTGAGGCGTTAGTTTTCTATCCACAAAAACACTATGTTCTTCACCCATTAGATGGAGGTGATTGTATGTGTAGTTATAATACTTATCATAAAAATATCCTAGTATATTGAAAATACTGGTGTTGTTATAAAATAAATGAATAAAAAGAGTTTAGGGGTTAGAGAAGTAAAATAAATAAAAAAAAGTTAAGAGAAACAATTACCTTTAATTTGGTTAACTCCCTTTGGTTTGAATCAAAAGGACTTATTGAAGTGCTTTCTACCTAGGTTAAGGCTTCTAGGTGGAATAGAGAGAGATCTTGAGAGTTTATTTGGGTAGGGGTTGGACAAGCCAAGGGTCTTGAGAGGTGTGAGGAATGAGTAAGAAGTGAATGCTTTTTATAAGGGGGAGGAGGGGCTCTTTAGGAAAGTGTGAAAATATTATTTTATTATATAAGGATATTATGTTTCTAAAGGTCCAAAACTAATTAACGTCGAAGATAAGATGACTCATGGTCGAAATAAAATCATCCAATAATAATTGGATAGGTTTTGGATATTATTTTAATAATTATAATCTTATTTATTTAAATCATTTATTAATGAGGTAAATACTACATCATTATTGTGTCATAAAAAATTTAATTTATTTGATGTCTAAAAATTATAAAAAAATATCATGATGTAAGAAATATTTTTATATTTTCAATTAATATTTATAGTCCAAAATATAATTTATATAACCCCATATAAAAATTGATTTACTAAAATATATTTGTTTTTGTCATTTTTGCCTTTACATTAAGTTAATTAAAATAAAGTGTCATTATCACTCATAAGTGGCTCCATGGGGACCCAAAATTGACCAAAATATGATCATGGTTGTAAATGAATCAACCAATAAGGTTAGAACAAGTGTTAAGGTAATTTTTATATTATAAAATTCTTTTTACCTTGAATTACCCTATTTAGCTTTAACCGTAGTAAATAAAAGTCAAAAGTTACTTTTCACCAAAAATTATTTTTATCTTATTGAACCACATTTTACTTACTAATAACAACCATGTATGTCGTATTTTCGAAATTCAATTCACAGAAGCGGTAAAATTTTATTTAAATGACAAAGTCTGTTTGTTAACTACTACTAAGTGATTTCACTATTCAACAAAAATTGAAGTTTTTCAGAAAAATACCAAAAATTCAGTCTAAGATATATTTGATATTCCAAATAAAAAATTGATTTCTATTTTACCAAATTCAAAACACATAATTGGTAGAAAGTAATTTTAAAATTAATTCCCACTGTCAAAACAAAAGGTGTGTTTTTAGGAAATAATAAATATCAAAAGATTGATACTTGTTTATGTCCAATTCAAAGTAAAATTAATTATAATTACCAAAATTAGATTAAATGGTAAAAATATATTCCAATTAAACTATAAAACCAATTAAAAATATAATATAACAATATAAATAAATTAGATTAAAAGACACTTTTGAATTAAAATACAGTATTTTTCACTATTCAATAAAAAAATGAACTTTATTAGAAAAATACCAAAAATTAACCGAACGTAAATTTTGATGTCCCAAATCTAAAGAAGAATTTTATTTTTTCAAATAGAAAATATAAAAATGACCAAAGTGATATTTATAGAGGGTTCTCCATCAAAAGTCAGTAAATCAACCTTTTAGTGAATATTAGAGTATTTATGCTTAAAATTAGATTCATTCATATTTTAAGCCCCTAACTTTTACTGGATAAATGTAAAAAACATTTAAAAAACATGTATAATAATAATTTAGTTAGTTCTATTCATTTTTTCCAATACAACGGATATGCATTAACTACCATTACAAATAATATTATTATATTATTAGTGTGCAACGTAAGATTTCAAAGAAACCCATTGTTGCGTATCAGGTAAGCCCTCGAATATAGAATCCCCTTTAAAGTAAAATTAATATTTAATTCAAAAATATTAATAAATACGAAAATATATTATTCTTTATTTACCTGGGATGTTACATCCTTCCCCCCTTTTGGGAATTGCGTCCTCACAATTTTTTTCACTTGTCAAATAAATGGGGGTATTTATCCCTCATAGCATTTTCAGATTCCCATGTTTCCTCTTCAACCATATAATTTTTCCACAAAACCTTTACCTGGTGAATTACCTTATTCCACAACAGTTGCTCTCTATAGTCAAGAATCTGGACTTGTTGTTCTTCATAAGAGATATTATCTTCTAACTGAACTACCTTTATGCCCATAACATGAGATGGATCTGGAATATACTTTCTCAACATTGAAACATGAAAAACATTGTGTACCTGGGACAAACTTGGAGGTAAAGCCACTCTATACACAACTAATCCAACTTTCTCCAAGATTTCATAAGGTCCAATGAACCTCAGACTCAATTTTCCATTCTTACCAAAACGCATCACAATTTTCCATGGAGAAACTTTGAGGAAGACATGATCACCTACCTTAAAAGAGAGATCCTTCCTCTGGTTATCCACATAACTTTTCTACCTACTCTGAGCTGTTCTCATGTTCTTCGGAATCAACTGAACTTTTTCTGCCATCTCTTCTACCAATTCTAGCCCCATCAGCTTCCTTTCACCTACTTCATCCCAAAAATATGGAGTTTGACAACGCTTTCCATATATTACCTCAAATGGAGCCATCTGTATACTGGAATGAAAATTGGTATTATAAGAAAATTCAACCAAAGAAATATGTTGGTCCCAACTTCCCTGGTAATCCAGTGAACAAGCATGTAACATATCCTCCAAGGTCTGAATTGTTCGTTCTGAATGCCCTTCTGATTGCGGATGAAAAGATGTACTAAATTTTAATTCAGTACCCAATGACTTCTGAAGGCCTTTCCAAAAGATAGAAGTAAACCTGAGATCATGATCAGATACAATAGAGAGTAGAACTCCATGAAACCTGATTATCTCTTTAACATTCAACCGATAAAGTTTATCTAGAGACAAAGTATCTTGAATAGGATGGAAATGATATGACTTGGTTAACTGATCAACAATAATCCAGATTGCATTATTACCTCGAGATGTATTTGGTAATCCCAAAAAAAAGTCCATGGATATATTTTACCATTTCCACTATGGAACTGATAAAGAATAAAGCACCCCTTTAGGTAAATGCAGCTCTTCTTTAACCTGCTGACAAGTCAAAAACTTCACTGTAAAATCAGCAATATCTCTTTTCATTCCATCCCACCAGTAATACTCTCGAAGATATCTGTACATCTTAGTACTACCAGGATGAACTGAAAATGTAGAACTATGAGCTTCACATAACAACTCATTCTTCAAATTTGAATCACAAGGCACACATAATATTTTTCCAAACCTCAAAAAATAATCATTATCAATGTTAAAATTAGGAAACTTACCCTTCTGAACTAACTCTACCTTTTTCTACAACTCACTGTCTTCATTCGATGCTCTCTTTATTCTATTTGATAGAGATGATTTCACTAACACCTGAAACAAAATAGAAGAATTTTCTGTACCAACTACTTCTATGCCAAAGTTTATCAAATCAAAAACCAAAGGATCTCGTTCCAAATGTATCATGGTTAATGAAGAATCATTTTTTTCAACTCAAATCATCAACCACTTTATTTTCATTTCCTGGATGGTAATGAATCGTGCAATCATAATACTTGATTAATTCCAACCATCTCCTCCATCTCATGATCAATTATTTTTGAGTGAATATTTACTTAAAACTTTTTTGTTCAGAATATATTTCACATTTTACTCCATACAAATGATGCCTCCAAATTTTTAAAGCAAAAAACAATAGCAACTAATTCTAAATCATGTGTAGCGTAAATTAGCTTATGAGGTTTCAACTGACAAAAAGCATAAGCAATTACCTGATCATTCTTCATAAGTACACAACCAATTCCTTTCAACGAAGCATCACTATAAATAACAAAATCAACATTTCTAGAAGGCAGTGCCAAAACTAGAGCATTCACCAATCTTCTTTTCAATTCCTTAAAACAATCATCACATTCTTTTGTCCCAAGGAACTTAACACCATTTCAAGTTAACTTAGTCATTGGACTAGATAACCATGAAAAATTCTCAACAAAAATCTAGTAATAACCTGCTAAACCAATAAAACTACAGATTTCGGTTATATTTGTGTGTCTTGGCCATTCTTCAACAACTTTTGTTTTAGCAGGATCAACCGTTAGGCCATTTTTCTGAAACAAGTTTTTCATAAATGTTTAACTCACGAGAAGCTAAATCCCTTCAATACATTGGATTTAATCATGAGTAAAAATGGTTAATTTTATAATCAAGATCTCGCATAAAATTTGTAGCATACCTAGTGAGTCAAGTGAATTTTGATTCATAAGTAGACACTGAGTCATCCTCCGTCCTCAATTCTAGGAATTGCCTTTCCATTCTAAGAAGAACCACCTTAGGAAAATATTTCTCAAGAAAAATACCTTTGAATTCATCCCAATTGAGAGCATTAATCTCCTCACTATACCTGATATTTTTCACCATTGACCACAATTGATCAACTTCACCTTCAAAACAATAAACAAAAAGACTAACCTTTTGATGTTATGAACACCCCATGACATCACAAATCATTTCTAGTGCTTTAATACACCATTCTTCTAGAACATGGTCAGATGATCCTCTGAATGATGTGGGATATTGCCTCATGAAATGCTCCACTACAAAAATTTTCTTCTAGGGTTGATCAGGCTGATCTCGTGCATGGATACCACAACCATTTATATCCTGAGTAAACTATGCCATTACTGCAGATAACTATTTATTTCTATTTCCAACCATCTCAGGTTTCTTATTTGGAAGGTTGTCTTCCTCCAGATGTCATCCCAACATAGCTTCCCTGTTTCCTCTATGGAAAACCATTCCAAACATAGAAATATCTTAGGCGAAGCAACATGGTAATCTGTAAATGCTATATCATTTCAATCAGAACAAAAACTAAAATAATTTATGGATATTAATTTAACTATATTCTAACTCCTAAATTTGTCTAAACTGACCTCTGAAACCAACTATAATGACTTGGCCTTAGAACATTACATAATAATGAATTAAATGAATAATTCACATTGAGGATATTTATAGGTTTAGAGTATTAGAGATTTAGGTCACAATATTTACATAACAACAGAAATATTAAATGCAGACAATTATACTCAGTATCCATTTTTTTCATAAAATAAAAACTCTTGAAAAAAAGAGTCATGTCGTGTTCCATGTTTTAGACAGAAAGACTATCACGAACCCCTCCCCACAAAGTGAACCCCTCCTGGGTCGACAATGTGAGAAGGGAGATAATGAACCCCCGATTACTACCTCCAGTAGGCCCCGGGATGGAGACTAGCACCGAGGGTATAGTAAACACACAAATTGGAGGCATTACTCTCTAAGAGAACACACGCATAGGAGAGAGATAAGATAGAGACAAACCAAATCCAACTCAAAACTAAAATATAAAAGAAACCCAAGTGCACATATGTAATTACATGAAAAATTAATACAACTGGATGGGGAAAAATTGTAAGTACCCAAAAGAAAGTAAAACAACAGCAACCACAATCCCGAACAGATCCTGCAACCATAAGCTAGTAGTAACTAGCCTGATCTCCAAACCGCTCTAAGTGACCTGAAAAACAGTTTATATATGCACATGATGGGTATAACAGTATACTCAGTTGGATAATCTCCAAAACATATTGTTCAAAAGTAATAAAAGCATGCTAAAGCACAGTGAACAATAAGTGAAACTAACTCATCACCTAAACGAGTATACTAAGTTCCAAACTAACTATGGATATTCTCATCAAGTTACAAATATAATGATATATCATATAATAAAGAATATAAAGGGTACCCCACTACTATCTCACCACTGGTTTTCCATTTTGTCCCAATGCCGCACATCCTGATCATCTCTCTACAAAAAGGCTTGCCCATAGACACCTGGGCGAAGCACCACAACATGCTCCTCATACAACAAAACCACTACATCCACGTAAGTAAGTAAACATGTAGTTTATGGGATGCACCACAACTCTCATAACGTGTATCATACATTGGGTATTACACTTAAAGCCATTATAGCCCATACACTGAGTAAGGATCCTCAAGCCATCACAACCTATACACGTTACTCCTATTGTAGTCCATTGAAAACTATATCTGTAATATATGTCTTTGAATAACCACAAGTAATTACATCCCTCTACACACTTATATGGGAAAAAATAACCAATGTTCCTACCATCACAAGTATCTACCTAGAGAATAGAGCAGGGCCAAAGGGGGTAGTCAGCCATCCATCCTCCCACTGGAATGTTGGGGAAAACCCCCCAGGGCTCAGAATCCCCGGGGTGTCAGCTACCCTTACTGATCGGGTGGAGTAGCGTATAGAGACACAAAATGTATAGAATATACTATAACTCACAACCAAACTATGGCCATAACCTAGTCTTAGACTCAACTCCAGCTAACGTCTCTCGAACTCTGGGATGCCACTTCTAAGACTAGGTATCCTATAAGCATACAACCATTTAAATAGCTTTAATACATTATTTCATTTCATTTTTACCAGTTGCACTTTAAGTTAATTAATTCCTTAAACATTAATTAACCATGAACAATTCCACATTAGCATCACACCCAAAGTCCACTATCCCTTTAAAATTACAACCTCATCATTATGTTCCAGCAAACTCCAACCCCATGGTTTAACACCATTTATTCAAATATTCATTATGAAATTACTTTCCCACATCCCCAGGCATTCTAGAAAAACATTCTATACTACTAAACACAAGGGGGATCAGCACAGTGAGTAGATGTATGACTCATCGAGTCTTTTCTACCTATATAATGAGCATAGACCCATCCTCCCGTGAGAACCTAAACACAGAAAGCACGTGGAATACCCCACACGTCTTCGCCTATTTCAGAAGAAGGGTAAGCAAGACCAGCTGCCTTGAGAAGTGGGGAAAAGTAAACCAAATAATCAACCAATAAGAATCAGCAAGCATCCAAAAATCACATCCATCCCATTCCATCATCCCTGGTGTCCTCCCCGATAACCATATGAAAAAAACGATGCATCTTGCCACTCTAGGCGTCATCTACTGCCACAAACAAAATTCTCTATGCCCCCATATATCACAACAGCCATCCAGGCTCATATCACAGCACAAGAAGCAGAAAAAAACATCACATTAATTGGGTATAGGTCTTTTAACAATCAAGAGGGTAACTCAGAACCCTTCAAGGAATTATCAAACAATCAGTTCTTTAATCCATCATGAATTAATAGATTTATTATTCATAGGTTCCAAAATTAATGAAAACTAATCAGTAAGCTATCACAAATAATACAACATGCTTAATGCACCAATTTGATTAAAATAAAATTAAAACAATAATAACCAGATTCATTTACATGTGTCTTCATCTATATGTTGGATCGAATAGTAGATATATATGTCTATTAGATGGAACAATACAAGAGGGGGGGTGAATTGTAGGTTTAAAAACCGTTGAGTTTTAGCAACAAAGAGATTAGTTTAAATGATCTTAAACTTATACAAATAAAAACACCCACAACTGTATTGAAAAAGGTATGATGTATTGTAAAACTAATGTAATGTAAAACAATTGTATTCAAGATGAACACAATAATCAGAGTAATACAAAGATGAATGATTATACCTTAAAGCGTATAGAATCAATCAATACAAAAAGTAATAGAATTATTTTAATTGAAACAATTACAATTGAATATGTAAAGAAGAAAGGAAACAATACAAATCCCTTTCTAATACAAGTAACAACGGAAATGTAAAAGTAATACAATTCTTTTAACCCAAAGATAAGGGTTATCCTTTCACCTAGGATAAAAGGTCTGTCTCACCAACACCTTGGTGAGCCCTCGATACGATGATCGACACATCTGTCTGTCTATCCTTGGCAGCCCTCGATACGATGATCGGCACGTCTGTTTGCCTATCCCCGGCAGCCCTCGATATGATGATCGGCACGTCTGTCTGCCTATCCCCGGCAGCCCTCAATTTTGTAGGTAATCGGCACCTCTGTCTTTCAATTACTTGAAATCCCTCGATACGATGATCGGACGCACAAGGCAGATGAGAGAAGTCACAGTGTCTCTCTCTAGAATCTTGATAGTTCACAGAGTCTCTTCATTCGTTCTCTTCATTCATCATTGTTCTCTCAGCTTCAAATGACCTCCTATTTATAGGCCTCGGGTTCCAACGGTCATATTGCCTCCAACGGTCATATTGAAACAGAAAGCACGACACCTTTTTGATTAGTTTGTAACTAACTCAATGACATCGTTTTGTTAGGACAAGAGATATATAGAAATGAAAAACATGAGTACAATTCATATGTAGTGAGTGTTTTTGACTAAGTACCAAAACAAATAATGAACATCTGAATAGCAGAGTCAGTACGATACGATTGACAGAGTTAGTATGATACGATTGACAGAGTCAGTACGATACGATTGACAGAGTCAGTATGGTACGATTGACAGAGTCAGTACGATACGATTGACAGAGTCAGTATGGTACGATTGACATTGTACGATACGATAAACATGATAAAAGACAATTTGTAATTTACAAACATATGATAGAATACATTTGTGATTTCTAAAACATGATATAGAAGTCAAAAGAAGACTTTTGACTTAACAATATCCCCCTTTTTGGAAAGCACAACACACAAAGTAAATGTAACAAGAAATACTTATCTCCCCCTGAGTTATTGAAAACTCTTCTGAATAAGAAATTGAATACAACTAACTCCCCCTTAGGTATGGACTTTCCTAAGGATTGTATTCGTAGATTTTCCTTGAAAAGCATTCTTCCCCTTTATAAAACATTATCCCCTTTGTAAATATTCTCCCCCTTTGTAAATATTCTCCCCCTTTGTGATTTACAAAAAGAAAGGAGTAATCTTGAATTGTCTGAGGGAGTTAGAAAATAAACACAAGACAAAGGATAAAAGAAAAGGATCATAAAAGTCATTACAAAACAAAGACAAGTTCCAAAAGAACACAAATAAAAAAATCATTTGTTTTCTCTTTCCTTCTCCTTCTTTATAATCTCATGAAGAACAGCTTTCATCTTCTTGATCTCTTTCTTTTCTTCAGAAATTGATTCACCCTGAGTTTTGAGAAGCTCTTGTTGGTCCGCAAAAATCTGATCTTGATTTCTGATAGTCTCCTCCTGGACTCTGATTACTTCTTCAAGGGTATCAATTCTGTTTTGCAGATTCTTGTTATCTTTGGACAACACAGAATTTTGATTCTTCAGCAAAACCATTTCATCCTTGAAAGATGAAACCTTCGAGAATTCAGATTGAAAAATATTCATTCTCTCTTGCAAATCCTTTACTGAAGGAACATCGGCTCTTTGAGAAGACAAAAGATTCAACCTTTCAACCGTTTCTCTATCAAGCTTGTTGAAAGCAATTGCAAGATCATTTGATAACCTTCTTATATCTTCAATTTCTATATCATGATCATTGATTGAGCTCTCTGTTTTGTATGACCACTTGTTCATCTTATTGCATTCCTTCTTATGAGAAACCGAGTTTTCTGAAAGAACTTTCAAATCGGCTTCTACTGACAAAACTTTCTTCCTCAATTCGTTTACAGAGCCAAACTTCTTCTTTTGATTGTCAGTAATAAAACCAATCTTCCCTTCCAGCCTCGGGAAATAAGGAATAGTCTTCTCAACCCTTCTTAAAACATGTACAATGTAATCACTCTTCTTGAGAGAGATTGTATGCTATGAATCAGTATCTTCATCGTACGATGATAGTTCATACGATCTGCTTGAGTCAACAAGTGGTTGTTTCCCTTTTTCTTTTTCTTTCTGCTTTCTTTCTTCTTCCAATTTGTCACTAAGGACAACAACTTTATCAGAATGAGAAGATTGAGCACCTTGCTTTTCTTGAGATGACATTCTGTCCGGAGATCGAGCTTGATCGGCATGAGGAGTTTGTTGAACACCTTCACTCAGCTTCTGAACCGATTCCTCTCTACTCTTCTTTGAACTTTGATGAAATTATAAAAGAAAGTCTCCTTCTTCTTCTTCCACTTCTTCTATCTCTTCCATCACTTGTTTTTGTTTTCCTTTCTCAGGGAAACTCTTTACGATGGGCTCTTGGTGCACTTCTTCTGTTAGATGGGCACTAGCATCCTCAACCGCTTTCAAGACTTTAGAGACATCAAAGTCCTGAGCCTTTCTTTTCAAAAGAACCTTCTTCTTCTTTTCAGCCTGAAGGGTTTCTTCTACACTTACTCTTTCTGCAAAAGCCTCATCAGGATCAATACCAAACTTCGGATCACCTTCCTGTCTCTGTTCCTTATCCTTTCTCCATTTGGCTACAACCTCCTTACTGTACGTTGGATTCTTCTTCGGTTTTGAACTGGTTTGCGGATCAGACTTTTGAGTAACACCGGTAGATTGAATGTCTTTGGCTGGCATAGGTGTCGATTGATTCTGAGCCAATTCAGCTTCTACATCTCTGACAAAATATTTTGAATTTGGATCAAAACAAACATTCAGATTTTTCATCGTACTCTTACTAATCCATGAGGGTTTCAAATCCATGGGGTTTCCTTTCAACGGAATGTTACAAAACTTCATACTCTCAAGAATTAACTTCGTAAGGATAGCTGGATACATAATCATCTGGGACTTAATCCCTCCTGTCTTGAAATTCTTAATGGTTTCAAAAACATAACCCATGAGATTTACTTTTCTCATATTCACAAGATAGTCAAGCATAAAGATATCAGAAACTTTCAGAGTTTCTCTATCTCCTTTCCTTGGGATAAGAAAACCTTGCATCCATAAAGTGACAAAACGATTGTCCGGTGAAAGATGAGACACTTTTCTCTTTTCCTCATTAATAAAAAACAAAGTCTTTTCAGAACTTTCTCTATTAAATGTACCAACTTCCTCTGGTAGTTTGTGCGATGGACAGAAAGAATCTCCTTCTACAGAAACATTCAGAAAATGTGCCACTTGTTTCACATACATAGACAATTTTATATCGTACAAAACAAAGTTTATAGTCATGTCTTTGTCGAAAGAAACAGTTTTATAAAACTGAAAAACTTCATCAAAAAGAACCGGATCTTGAGAATCAGGCTTATCAACACACAGATGTTCCCATCCTTGAAACAAAATGATCCTCCTGATTGTAGAATCGTACGTATCGAAAAAATCTCGAGATACTAACCTTTCTCTGTTAAAGTCTTTCTCTGTAAAAGACTTTGAAGACATTTCGGCGGGAGTATTAGCAGAGGATTGAGACATAAAGGTGATGCCGATGAGAAGATCATACGATGATTTATAGCTGGTGGAGCAGAGCTTCGCCTCAAATCCTGAAAAATCAATGTGGGTTTGGGGAGGGGAGGGGGGGATATTTATAGGCGATAAAGGGGTGACCGTTGATCTTCTATGGTCGAAAAAGGATGACCGTTGATCTTCTACGGTCAAGATTAGAGAGAACCAGATCAATGGTTAGGATTAAAACAAAGAAAAAAAATACCTGTCGGAGAACATAAGGTAATTGTTGGTTTTGATAGAAATCAAAAGAAAAAACAATCGTAAGGAAAAAAAACATCATCATGCCGATGGAAAACAAAGTCATTACTATGAACTGACCGTACGATGGAAAACAATCTTGTTACCATTAACTAATAGTACGATGGAAAACAATCTTGATACCATCATCGGTCGATACAATACTATTGATTGATTGATACGATGGAAAAGAAATTCAATACCATCATCGACCGATACGATGGAAAATAATTTGATTACCATCATCGGTCAATTCAATACCAAGATTGATTGATACGATGGAAAAGAATTTCAATACCATCACCGGTCGATACAATACCAAAATTGATTGATACGATGGAAAAGAAATTCAATACCATCATCGGTCGATAGTAAATGATAGTATAAAACTGTCAATACGATAAACAGAAGGGAAAAATGAATGATACGATAAAATTGTCAATACGATAAACAGAAAAAGATACACATATTAAGATAGTAAATAGATAAAGATCATAAGATAAAAAGAAACATAAAGATATAGAAAGAAATGTCCTCCCCCTTTCTATGAGGAGTTTCTTACTGTTAGGAGAGATGTAAAACAGGAAGTAGATATGAATGATTATTTTAATGTAATCATTCCTAGCTTCTTTTTTATATATTCAAATATATCGGAAGGTAAAGGTTTTGTAAAAATGTCAGCAAGTTGTTCTTGCGTTCCGATGAATTGTAAAATAATATCTCCTTTTTGTGTGTGATACCTAAGAAAGTGATGCCTAACATCTATGTGTTTTGCACGTGAGTGATGTGCTGGGTTTTTACTAAGAGCTATGGCACTCGTATTATCACAAAGAATTTGAGTTTTGGAGAAACTCAAACCATAGTCAGTGAGTGTGTGCTGCATCCACAATACTTGAGCACAACAACTTCCAGCTGCTACATATTCAACTTCAGTAGTGGATAGTGCTACTGAGTGTTGTTTCTTGCAGGACCAAGAAACCAGGGAATCTCCTAAGAAGTGACATGTTCCAGATGTACTTTTACTATCCATTCTACAACCACCAAAGTCAGCATCTGAAAAACTTTTTAAAACCAAATCATTCCCAGAAGATTAAAAAATACCTAAATCCATAGTGTCTTTTAAATACCGAAAGATTCTCTTTACGGCTTTTAAGTGAGACTCTTTTGGATTAGATTTATATATTGCACATAGGCATACAGAAAACATCAAGTCGGGTCGACTAGCTGTCAAGTATAGCAAACTTTCTATCATACCTCTAAAATTTGTTTGATCTACTGGTTTCCTAGTTTCATCAAGATCAAGAGTATTTGAGGTACCAATTGGGGTGCTAATACTTTTAGTTTTTTCAAATCTATACTTTTTGAGTAAATCTTTAATATACTTATGTTGAGATATATAAGTTCCTTCTGGTTTTTGAGAAATTTGAAAACCTAGAAAGAATGTTAACTCACCCATAATACTCATTTCAAACTCAGATTTCATTAATTTTGCAAAAGAATCAGTTAAAGATTTCTGAGTTGATCCAAATATGATGTCATCAACATAGATTTGGACAATCAAAACATTTTTGTTTTCCATTTTGATAAAAAGAGTTGGATCTGCTGTACCTTTTGTATAATTTTTTTGTAAAAGAAATCCTGTAAGTCTATCAAACCATGCTCTAGGGGCTTGTTTAAGACCATATAGAGCCTTGGTAAGTTTAAAAACATGATCAGGATGTTTTGGGTCTTGAAAACCAGGAGGTTGTTCTATAAAAACTTCTTCTTGAACAAAACCATCTAGAAAAGCACATTTGACATCCATTTGAAATAGTTTGAAATTGAAATATGCTGCGAAGGCTAATAGAATACGAATAGATTCAATTCTAGCTACAGGAGAATATGTTTCTTCATAGTCTATTCCCTCTTATTGATTATAGCCTTTAGCAACAAGTATTGCTTTATTTCTTACAATGATTCCATTTTCATCACACTTGTTTCTGAAAACCCATTTTACACCAATCACAGTTGTTTCTTTAGGTCTTTCAACTAAAGTACAGAATTGATTCCTTTCAAATTCATTTAGTTCATCTTGCATTGCTTTGATCCAATCATCATCACTTAAGGCCTCACTTGGACTTTTAGGTTCAAATTGGGAAAGAAAAGCAAGATGTTCTATTTCATTTCTTAAGGAATTTCTGGTCCTTACAGGTTGATTTATATCACCAATGATGTTATCACTAGTATGATTCCTAAGAAACAATTGATTTGGGTTTTGTAAAACCTGTTCATCAACATATGGTAGAAAATCTTCTGTGGTAAATGTTTCAGGAATACTTTCTTGAACATTTTCCTTATCAGAATGATCTTCTAATAAAGGTTGATAAACATTTTTAGAAAACACATCCGAGGATGTAGGATTGGGTTGGTTGAAAACAAAAGGATCAGTTTCATCAAATTTTACATGTACTGTTTCCTCAATAGTACAAGTGTTTTTATTGAAAACTCTATAAGCCTTTGAGGTTGTAGAATAGCCTAGAAAGATTCCTTCATCATATTTTGGTGAAAATTTGTGTAGATTATCTTTTGTATTCAGAATGAATACTTTGCATCCAAAAACATTGAAGTATGAAACTTTTTGTTTTTGGCCAGTCCATAACTCATAAGGGGTTTTATTAAGAAATGGTCTAGTTAAAACACGATTTATAGTATAACAGGCAGTACTAACAGCTTCATCCCAAAAGTGCTTAGCAATTGAGTATTCACTCAACATGGTTCGAGTCATTTCCTGAAGAATACGATTTCTTCTTTCAACAACACCATTTTGCTGAGGAGTTCTTGGAGCTGAGAAATTGTGAGTAATACCTTTCTTACTACAAAAAGTTTCAAAATCTGAGTTTTGAAATTCACCACCATGATCACTATGAATAGTTATCAATGGTAGGTTTTTCTCATTTTTAACTTGGGATCTAAATGTTTTGAAATAGGAAAAGGATTCAGATTTCTTTGTGAGAAAATAGACCCATGTAAATCTAGTAAAGTCATCAGCTAAAACAAATACATAGTATTTTCCTCCAATGCTTCCAGATTGTGAAGGACAAAACAGATCCATATGCACAAGCTGTAATGCATTAGAAGTTGAGACTTCATTAATTTATTTGAAGCCAGTTTTATGTTGCTTTCCAAATTGACAAGGATCACAGACTTTTGAAGAATCATATCTAAGATCTGGTAGCCCTTTTACAAGTCCTTTCTTTGAGAGTTTACTTAGGTTTCTCATATTACAGTGTCCTAATCTCCTATGCCATAGCCACGATTGGTCTTCTATTACACTTAAACAAGGTAAGTTTTGGTTCCTAAGGTCTTCTAAGTTAATAGTGTAAACATTCTCTTGCCTATGGGCAGATAGAATGAACTCATCCTTGGAATTGTGAACTAGACACTTATCATTTCTAAAATTCACAAGGTAACCTTCATCACATAATTGACTTATGCTGATGAGATTGTGCCTAAGACCTTTAACAAACAAAAAATTTGAAATAAGAACTTTTCCAAGAAAAACAATATTACCTATACCAACAATCTTTCCTTGGGCATTATCTCCGAAGGTAACTTTTCCACCTTTTGTTTTGATAACCTTTTCAAAGAGATTTTTGTTTGCAGTCATATGTCGAGAACAACCACTATCCATGTTCCAAATGTTCTTATTGGTACACTTCTCATTTTCCTGAAAAAGAAACAATTAGATTTTCGGAATCCAAACTTGTTTGGATCCAGAAGGGTTAGATAAAAGAATTTTAGGAATCCACATTTGTTTTTCAAAATGAGCTTTATGAAATCCTAAAGATTGAGTTTTTTTAAGAGAACAATCTCTTCTCCAGTGTCCACCACATTGACACTTAGAACAGAAAATGGTTTTTTGGGGAACAAAATAGTTATTGCTAAAAACAGATTTGGAATAAGTATAACCAAGACCAGAACGATTTCTCAAAGGTCTAATTTGAGAATACATCCTATCAAAGTTTTCTTTTCCATGAGTAAAGTTTGACAAACACTTTTTCAAAGATAAAATCTATGACGTTAGTTTTAAAACCAAATTCTTATTTTCTAAAACATTTGAATTTGAACTAGAGTTAGGCTCTAAAATATTTTTCTTTGAAATTACAGTTTCAAGATCCTTAGAAAGTTTATCCTTATCAGATTTAACTTTCTCAAGGGTTTTTAAAATACTTTCAAAATCAGAAGTTTTCACATCAAGATCTTTAGAAAGATCTGATACTTCTTTAGTCAAAATAGAAATTCTAGAATTTGCCTTTTCAAATCTCTTTTTGAGTTTAGAATTTTCATTTTCAAGTAACTTAGAAAATCTAGAGACCTCTTCGAAAGAAGGTAATGTATCATCCTCTGACGATGAGGATTCATCATTTGAAGATTAATAATATCTATTATCAATATAATTTGAATCTAAAGAGACATTTGTAATAGCTTCAGCATTATGTACCTTAGCCATGAGACAATGATCTTCAATTGGTAGTCTGTCTAGAAATCCAATATTTCTTTGTCCTGATGTCTCATATTCCTTAGAATCATCTGAGGAATCACTACAACTTTCACTCCATGTATCATTTTCTTTCAAGACTTTCTTTGTCTTATAAAACCTTTTCTTGTTTCTTTCAGAGTGTTTCTCTTTTCTATCTGTCCTCTTTAGTAAAGGAAAACCAGGCCTTATATTTCCTGCTTTCTTGCATTCATAACAAGTTACCTCTGAATCTTTCCTATCTTTCTTTTTGAATCTATATTGAAAATATTTCTTTCCCACAATCTTGTTCATCCTTCGAGAAAGATTGGCTAATTCATTATCCAGAAGATTACAATCACTTGAATCAGATATAACAATTTTCTTGGATTTAGACCTTGTAAGCCTTTCAGGTGTTTTATCTTTAGATGCAAAAGCTACACTTCCATTCACATTATTCGTCTTGTTGAAATTGGCATCTCTCTTCATTCTTATCTCATGCTGTAGAAGAGTCCCAAAAAGTTCATCAAGAGTAATCTGGGAAACTTTTCTATTTTCATCAATAGCTGTCCTTTTTGACTCCCATTCATTTGGCATAATATCTATAATCTTATCAACAAGAGATTTATCATCAAGACCTTTTTCTCGCATAGATTGTAAGATTTTTACAATTGTCATAAACCTTTTTTTCACTTTACATACTGGCCCTCCATAAGGAAAAACAAATCCATGATACTCTGCTCGAAGCATTGCTCTCCTTGTTTCTATAACCTTGGATGTACCAAAATGAGTAACTTCTAATTTCTTCCAAATACAGTTGGCTGCTTCACATGAAGATATTTGACTATATATATTCCTGGTCATAGAGCATAATAAAGTATTTCATACCTTGTAATTCAGTTGATATTCTTGCTTTTCTTGGTTCGTGAAAGTACTAACTTCTTTGTCAGGAATTTTGTAACCCCCAGTAAGCATAATAAAATTGTATACACCAGTATTGATAACGAAAGTCTTCATACGATCTCTCCAATACTCATAATCATTCCCATAAAAGATTGGTGGTCTAGAAGGATTCAGATTATCTATTGATCCAATATTCATTCCCGCCATCTAATACAACAAAAACAACTTTTCCACTCCACCCGTTAGTGTAGTAAGTATTCAAGATAGTAATAAGAAATAAAGCTAGTAATACAAATCAGTGGAAAACCTCCTCTGATACCAATTGTTGGATAGAATAGTAGATATATATGTCTATTAGATGGAACAATACAAGAGGGGGGGGGGGGGGGTGAATTGTAGGTTTAAAAACCTTTGAGTTTTAGCAACAAAGGGATTAGTTTAAATGATCTTAAACTTATACAAATACAAACACCCACAACTATATTGAAAAAGGTATGATGTATTGTAATACTAATGTAATGTAAAACAATAGTATTCAAGATGAACACAATAATCAGAGTAATACAAAGATGAATGATTCTACCTTAAAGCGTATAGAATCAATCAATACAAAAAGTAATAGAATGATTGTAATTGAAACAATTACAATTGAATATGTAAAGAAGAAAGGAAACCATACAAATCCCTTTCTAATACAAGTAACATCGGAAATGTAAAAGTAATACAATTCTTTTAACCCAAAGATAAGGGTTATCCTTTCACCTAGGATAAAAGGTCTGTCTCACCAATACCTTGGTGAGCCCTCGATACGATGATCGGCACATCTGTCTGCCTATCCCTGGCAGCCCTCGATACGATGATCGGCACGTCTGTCTACCTATCCCCGGCAGTACTTGATACGATGATCGGCACGTCTGTCTGCCTATCCCCGGCAGCCCTCGATTTTGTAGGTAATCGACACCTCTGTCTTTCAATTACTTGAAAGCCCTCGATACGATGATCGGACGCACAAGGCAGATGAGAGAAGTCACAGTGTCTCTCTCTAGAATCTTGATAGTTCACAGAGTCTATTAATTCGTTCTCTTCGTTCATCATTGTTCTCTCAGATTCAAATGACCTCCTATTTATAGGCCTCGGGTTCCAACAGTCATATTGCCTCCCACGGTCATATTGAAACAGAAAGCACGACATCGTTTTGATTAGTTTGTAACTAACTCAACGACATCGTTTTGTTAGGACAAGAGATATATAGAAATGAAAAACATGAGTACGATTCATATGTAGTGAGTGTTTTTGACTAAGTACCAAAAAAAATAATTAACATCTGAATAGCAAAGTCAGTACGATACGATTGACAGAGTCAGTATGATACGATTGACAGAGTCAGTACGATACGATTGACAGAGTCAGTATGGTACGATTGATAGAGTCAGTACGATACGATTGACAGAGTCAGTATGGTACGATTGACATTGTACGATACGATAAACATGATAAAAGACAATTTGTAATTTACAAACATATGATAGAATACATTTGTGATTTCCAAAACATGATATAGAAGTCAAAAGAAGACTTTTGACTTAACACTATAGCAAATAGTTATCAATTAATTCTGGATTACGTTCTTTACAAATTTTCATCAAGAACGAAAAGCTAAATGAAGCAAGCATGGATATCACTCTATCTAGAAAACAAGGGGAAATAACATACGACCGATACCAATTTATTTATCCTGTTCGAATATTTATTATTTTAATTCCATTGTGGTCTAGTGGGATAAAACATGATAATAATACATTTGCACGTAAAAGAAAAGAGATGCAACAAATCCCCTACCTCAAAAAGTTCTTGATGTTCTTTATCCACCCAACGAGTCACGATCCTCCTCTCGCGTCAACTGCATCCACCTGAGGATTCCATGGTACAACTGAACCAACCAAAACCAAAGAAAACCCCATTATAAGTATGTAGATTACATGATTTAATAATGGAATGTAGAAATAAGAGAAGATAACCCCCAAAAGAACGACGATAAAACATACCTTATATCGAAGATTGATCGATACAACTTGGTGGCATCAGGACAGAGCGAAACCAATATGAGGAGGAATGTTTGATTGTGAAACCCCTACGGGAAGGATTGAAAGGTTCTATCATCTCATATCCATGAACAAAGATGAAGAACAAGGGAGGAAGATATCTTTCCACTTTTGAATATTTAATGGAGCGATGATTTAAGATACACTTAATTTCTCATTAAAAGAAGATCACATTAAACCACACGATTTGACCAAGTAAAAACATCCTGGGCCTTAAGAATAGTTAATACAAGGGTTATGTCTTTTAAATCAACCTTAGAGTCCTTAAAACATGGTTTCAAATTCATTTTTCGTCAAAGGAAACGTGAAAGGGTTGAAACTATAGGATGCTGGAAACACTGTTCACAAACTTGAAATTTGGAAAAGGAAAGAAAAGGTGATAGTTAGAAGGTCACCATTCTGGAAACACTATTCATGAACTCAAAATGTGGAAAAGGAAAGAAAATATGACAATTAGATGGTCACCGTTTTGGAAACACTGTTCAAGAACATAAAATTCCAAAAAGGAAAGAAAAGGTGATAGTTAAAAGGTCACAGTTTTGGAAACACTGTTTATGAAGTCAAAATTTGGCAAAAGAAATAGAGGTTGCTGTTACAACCTCACTGTTCTGGAAACACTGTTAATGAAATCAAAATTTGGAAAAGGAAATAGAGGCTGCTGTTAGAACCTCACTGTTCTCGAAACACTGTTCATGAACTCGAAATTTGGAAAAGGAAATAGAGGCTGCTCTTAGAACCTCACTATTCTGGAAACACTTTTCATGAACTTGAAATTTGGAAAAGGAAATAGAGGCTGCTGTTAGAACCTCACTGGTCTAGAAAAACTATTCATGAACTTGAAATTTGGAAAAGGAAATAGAGGCTGCTGTTAGAACCTCACTATTCTAGAAACACTGTTCATGAACTCAATATTTGGAAAAAGAAATAGAGGATGTTGTTAGAACCTCACTATTCTAAAAACACTGTTCATGAACTCGAAATATGGAAAAGGAAATAGAGGGTGATATTAGAACCTCACTGTTCTGGAAACACTGTTCACAAAACTCAAAATTTGTTAATGGAAATAGATGATACAGATAGAATTGTTCACTAATGGAACTATTCATAGAATTGGAAATTTGGAAAAGGAAAGAGAGGTTACCATTAGAGGTTATCGATAAAACTATTTACCAATGGAACTCTTCACATAATTGGAAATTTGGAAAAGGAAAGAGAGGTTACTATTAGAGGTTACCGATGACACTGTTCACAGATGGTTACCATTGGACTGTTCACAACTATCTACCATTGGAACTGTTCACCGAACTTGAAAATTGGAAACGTGTTGGGGATAAGTCACCTTGACCTCCCGGAACACCTCAAACACCATATTTTCACAAAGTAATGGACCAAAGAGGTCCGGACCATTACATCAAATACCTCTCAAAACATTCTCATCCCCAAGAATTCAAAACCCAGCTAAAGTGAAAACGAAATGGGGTCTAAACAACCACCCATCGAAATACCTATCAAAATAGAGCAAGCCAAAAAAAACAACAAATGGAGCCATCTCATAAACCTAAAAGGTTCATAACCACATAAGCTACATCGATACATGAAAACAGTTAAACATCAAACATATCTGGGTACTAAGAACATATCTGTGACTCGCGTTCCCAAGTACTGTCCTACATGCCACCATGTCACTATAAGACACATACCAAGGGGATAGAATTCCCACACAACACATTCTCTTTTAGATACTCGAAAGCTTCCTAACACTGATCAGTCTATATTAATGCATGATCTTTCTTGGTCAAAGCTATCAGAGGAGTCACAACTCGTGATAAATTGGCTATGAACCTCCTATAGTAGCTTGCGAGACCAAGGAAACTTCACACCTCTGACACTATCTTGGGGGCTGCCCAAGACACAACTAGTTCTATCTTTGATGGATCCACAGATACTTCCTGTTGGTACACAACATGCCCAAAGATACAGACTTCTTGAGCCCAAAACTCACACTTGGAAAACTTCCCAAATAGATGATGTCGACGAAGAACTCCCAAAAGAGCTTGTAGGTGCATTGTATGATCCTCATCATATGTGGTGTACACAAGGATGTCGTCGATGAAAACTACCACGAACATTTCCAGGAACTCACAAAACACAACATTCATTAATCCCAAGAATACAGTTGGAGCATTCGTCACGCCAAATGACATTACAACGAACTCATAATTCCCATGATGACAATGGAAACCAGTCTTTGGGATATCCACATCCTTCACATGCATCTGATGATATCCTGATCGCAAGTCGATCTTTGAGAACCAACTTGAACCCTTCAGTTGATCGAATAAATCATCAATCCATAGAAGATGATAACGATTCTTTATTTTCACTTTGTTTAAGCGACGATAATTGATACACAACCGCAAACTTCCATCAGCCTTCTTCATGAACAAAACTGGTGCACCCCACAACGACACACATGGATGAAAAAAACCACACTGTAACAGACTATCAAGTTATATACATAGCTCTTGTAACTCAGAAGGGGCCATCCTATATGGAGACATAGATATAGAAGATTCTCCTGGTTGTAGCTCAATCCCAAAATCGATCTCTCGTCGAGGGGGTAATGCTACAACCTCTTCTGGAAAGACATCAGGGTACTCTTCTATGACCTGAGGAAATTCCAACTGCTGAACCTCTGAAGAACTCAACATTATATCATCCATCAGGGATGATAAGGACAGAACACTCCTATGACCCATATGAGGATCTCGCACGCCAACAAACACCACTGGCTCTCCATCCGCACCAATGAAAACGACCTTCTTCATGAAGAAATCCACGATAGCCTACACCAAATACAACCAATCCATGCAAAGGATGACATCATACAGTTGTATTCGTAAACATAAGAAATCTCCCCAAGAGCGGTGTTGCCCCAACACTAGCTCACAATCTCTATATACTTCATAAAAGTCAGCTCGACCTCCAACTAGCGTAGTCAACACCAAGGGCACTGGATGACTCTCTACCTCAAGTCCCAAATCATGGAAAAAGGTAGGTGATATAAAGGACCGTGTAACTCTTGAATCAAACAAGGCATACACCAAGGTAGAAAACAAGAAAATTGTACCTCGAACGATGTCTGGCTCGCATGGAGCTAGCAACGCTAGAGAATGAAGCTGACCACGACCTCCTCCACAACCTCTCTGACCTTAATGATGACCACCACCATGGCTACGCTATGCTCTATAAGGACAAGGAGCATCATGTGGCTATCCTTTGCCTGCCCCATATACACTCTACTAGTCTAATGCTGGTGCAAACGGCTGCTACTGCCTTGGCTGGAACTGCCTCAACGGAGGAACATAAAGCATAGAACCTGGTGCATGATGACCACTCTGAAAGGTTGGGCACTCCCGCTGCTAATGACCATGACCACCATAAGAAAAAAAGCACCTGATCCCTTGGCATAGGCCTGAGAGTTGATGTCTCTAGAGAAACGGGATGTGAAGGGCTGGGACCTACCCCTGACTAAACATAAACTCTTCTGCCTTAAAAAACCAGGAACCCCAGACCAAAACTCTTCTTTATGAGTAATCATGATGATTCCCCTCTCGTGATGATCCGGTCCTGGCCAAAGTCCTCTTGACAACCTCTACCCTCTCCAGCACCTCATGATATGTTTTCAGTATAAATTGGGTGACCTGATGCTGGATCTCTGGATGTAAAGCCTCCACGAAATGCCTCTCCCTGGCCTCCTCATCTGGCAGTAGGTCTGAAGCATATTATAATAGGTTCCTGAAACAAATTCCAAACTGCCAAACTCTGGAGCTCCCCTATTGAAGGTTAAGAAGCTCATGGAGACTAGATGCCTTTGTAGTTGAAGGAAGAAACTCGACTCTAAACTTTTCTTGGAAATCCTCCCATGAGATTGCTGACTCCTCAAGATCCCCGAGGAATAAGAACCACCACTACCTCGCTGCTCTATCTAGCGTCGTCACAACCAAGGACACCCAGTTCTCCTTCCGAGCACGGATTGAACTAAATCCTATCTCGACCTCCTCCAACCAGTCTTCCATGAATGAATCTAAAATGGAGCCCTCATACTTCTGAAGATTCTGGAACTGAAACTCTCGGAGTGTCTTCTTCCAAGTTTCGTCGTTTTCAACCTCTACCCTGTGACGATCTGCTAGAATAACTTGCTGGACATTTGCTGTGCAAACCTAATGAGGACGTCGAACTATAGCCCTACCTATAAAATAACAAACCATTAGAGCTCTTAAACCTATAATATGGAAGACTCAACATTAATTAATAAATTGTTTTCTTTTATTCATTTTAGGTTAACCTATCCAAAGGTCTACCCATTAAAACATAGGCACAAAGAAGAATGATGCATGATCCTTTCCTAGATCTCTACCCTGCAACTAGTATCACCTTGTTTAGTAGCCATTGTAAACTTAAAGGTCTATATATCAGATCATAGGGGTCCCTAAATGCCTATGTCTTAGTCGGTCTCTAGTGTTTACCTCACTTGCTAAACATGAATGACATTGTTTCCCTACTAACCCATATAACCACACCTATGCCTAAATCCAAACTCCATCCTATCCCTAAACCTCCCTCTTATATCACTCTGTCACAACCCCCTCCCCACAAAGTGTACCCCTCCTGGGTCAGAAATGTGATAAGGGAGATAATGACCCCCCCGAGTCCCGCCTTCAGTAGGCCTCGGGTTGGAGACTAACACCGAGGGTATAGTAAACACCCAATTGAGAGGCATTACCCTCTAAGAGAACACATGCGAAAGAGAGAGATAATATAGACACCAAGCAACTCCAACTCAGAACTGAAATATAAATGAAACCCAAGTGCACATATGTAATTCCATGCAAAATTACTGCAACTGGAAGGGAAAAAACTACAAGTACCAAAAAGAATGTAAAACAACAACAACCAAAATCCCGAACAGCTCCCGCAACCACAAGCTAGTAGTAACAAGCTTGATCTCCAAAATTATCCAAGTGACCAAAAAAATAGTTTCTATATACATAGAGTGAGTATAACAGTATACTCAGTAGGATCATCACCAAAGCCTCTCGCGCAAAAGTAAATAAATCATGCTAAAGCACAGTGAACAACAAGTGAAACTAAATCGTCACCCAAACGGGTATACTAAGTTCTCAGCCTCACCATGGATACTCTCTCCAAGTAAGGAATACAAGAATATATCATATAATAAAGAATATAAATGGTACCCCGCTACTACGTCCCAACTGGATTTCCAATTTCCCCCAATGTGGCACATCCTGAGCATCTCTCTTAAAAAAGGCTTGCCTGCAGACACCTGGGAGAAGCTCCACAACATGAACCTCGTACAAAAAACCCACCACATCCACATAAGCAAGTAACCAGGTAGTTTATGGGAGCCACTATAGCTCACATAACGTGTATCATACATCAGACATTACACCTCAAGCCATTACAACCCATACAACGAGTAATGATCCTCAAGACATCAGAGCCTATACACGTTACACCTATAGTAGTCCATAGAAAACTATATCCAGAATATATGTGTGTGAATAACCATAAGACATTACATAACTCTACACACATATATGGGGAAAACTAACCACTATGAATACCAGCACAAGTATCTACCAAGAGAAGAGAGCGGGACCAATGGGGGTAGTTAGCCATCTATCCTCCCACCAAAATGTCGGGGAAAACACCCTCCAGGGCTCAGAATCCCTGGGGTGTCAGTTTCCCTTTCTGATAGGGTTGAGTAGCATATAGAAACACAAAAAGTATAGAATATAATATAACTCACAACCACACTACGGGAATAATCTAGTCTTAGACTCAACTCCAACTAATGTCTCTCAGACTCAGGGATGCCACTTCTATGACTAGGTATCCTATAAGCATATAATCATTTAAAGAGCTTTAATACATTATTTCATTCCCTTTTTACCAGTTTCACTTTACGTTAATTAATTCTTTAAACATTAATTAACCATGAACAACTCCACATTAGCATAACACCCAAAGTCCACTATCCCTTTAAAATTACAACCTCATCATTATGTTCCAACAAACTCCAAACCCATGTTTTAACACCATTTATTCAAATAGTCATTAAAAAATTACTTTCCCACATTCCTAGGAATTATAGAACAAACATTCTATGCTACTAAACACAAGGGGGCTCAATACGGTGAATAGATGTACTACCCGTCGAGTCTATCCCACCTTAGCAGGAGCATAAACCCATCCTCCCTTAAGAAGATAAACATGGAAAGCACGTGGAATACCCCGCGCGTCATCACCTCTTTCAGAAGAAGGGTAAGCAAGACAAGCTTCCTTGAGCAGTAGTGAAAAGTAAAGCAGATAATCAACCAATAAGAATCAGTAAAAATCCAACAATCACATTCATCCCATTCCATCATCCCTGGTGTCCTCCCCGACACCCACATGCATAAACCGATACATCTCGCCACCCTAGGTGTCATCTGCTACCACAACCAAAAGTCTCCATGACCCCATATATCACAACAGCCATCTAGGCTCACATCACCACAAAAGTAGCAGGAAAACAAACATCACATAAAATGGGATATTGGCC
This sequence comes from Viscum album, assembly GCA_963277665.1. Classification (NCBI taxonomy): domain Eukaryota; kingdom Viridiplantae; phylum Streptophyta; class Magnoliopsida; order Santalales; family Viscaceae; genus Viscum; species Viscum album. Next base: position 445,119,244 of record OY728145.1, read on the forward strand.
ATTTAACAATCAAGAGGGTAACTTAGAACCCTTTAAGAAATTATCAATCAATTAGTTATTTAATCCATCTAGAATTAACAGATTTATTATTCACTGGTTCCAAAATTCCGAAACCTAATTAGTAAGCTATAAAAAATAATTAAACATGATTAGTGTACCAATTTTATTAACATCAAATTAAAACAATAAGAACTAGATTCATTTACATGCCTCTTTATCCATAGCCAACAGTTATCAAATAATTCCGGTTTACGTTCTTTACAAATTTCCATCAAGAAAAAATAGCCAAAAGAAGAAAGCATGGATATCAAACTATCTAGAAAACAATGGGCAATAACATACGATAGATATCAATTTATTTATCAGGTTCAAATATTTAGTATGTCAACTCCATTTTTGTCCAGTGAGATAAAACATGCTAACAATACAGTTTCATGTAAAAGAAAAGAGAATAAATTAATCCATTACCTCAAACAGTTCTTAACATTCTTTATCCACCCAACGGGTCATGATCCTCCTCTCGTGTCAACTGCATCCACCCAAAGATGCCATGGTACGACAACACCAACCTAAACCTAATAAAACCTCATTAAAAGCATGTTTATTACATGCTATAATAATGTAAAGTAGAAAAATGATAAGATAAATGACAAATGAATGACAATAAAACATACATTATATCGAAGATTGATCGGTATAGCTTGGTGGCATCAAGACAGAGTGGAACCAATCTATGGAGGAAAGTTTGATTTTGTAACTCCTACATGAAGGATTGAAAAGTTCTAGTGTCTCATAGCTGAGAACAAAGAGGAAGAACAAGGGAAGAAGATATCTTTTCCCTTTTGTATATTTTATGGAGCACCATTTTAAGATACACTTAATTTCCTATTAAAAGCGGATCACATTAAACCACGCAGTTTGACCATGCAAAAATATCCCGGGCGTTAAGAATAATTAATATAGGGGTTATGGCATTTGAATCGGCCTTATAGTCCTTAAAACAAGGTTTTAAATGTATCTTACGTCAAAGGGGTGGAACTGTAGGATGATGGAAACACTATTCACAAACTCAAAATTTGACAAAGGAAAGAAAAGGTGACAGATAGAAGGTCACCGTTCTGGAGACACTATTCATGAACTCAAAATTTGGCAAATGAAAGAAAAGGTGATAGTTAGAAGGTCACCATTCTGGAAACACTGTTCATGAACTCAAAATTTGGAAAAGTAAAGAAAAGGTGACAGTTAGAAGGTTACCATTCTAGAAACACTATTTATGAACTCAGAATTTGGCAAAGGAAATAGAGGTTGCGGTTAGAACCTCACTGTTCTAGAAAAACTATTCATGAACTCGAAATTTGGAAAAGGAAATAGATGCTGCTGTTAGAACCTCACTGTTTTAGAAACACTATTCATGAAATCAAAATTTGGCAAAAGAAATAAAGGTTGCTGTTAGAACTTCACTGGTCTGTAAACACTGTTCATGAACTCAAAATTTCGCAAAAGAAATAGAGGCTGCTGTTAAAACCTCACTGTTCTGGAAAAACTGTTCATGAAATCGAAATTTTGCAAAGGAAATAGAGGCTACTGGTAAAACCTCACTGTTTTGGAAACACTGTTCCTAAAATCAAAATTTTGAAAAGGAAATAGAGTTTGTTGTTAGAACATCACTGTTCTGGAAATATTGTTTACAGAACTCGAAATTTGGAAAAAGAAATATAGGTTACCATTAGAGGTTATCGATAAAACTGTTCACCAATGGAACTGTTCACAGAATTGGAAATTTGGAAAAGGAAAGAGAGGTTACCATTAGCGGTTACTGATAGAACTATTCACCGATAGAACTGTTCACATAATTGGAAATTTGGAAATGGAAAGAGAGGTTACCGATGACACTGCTCCCAGAAGGTTACCGTTGCATGGTTCAAAACTGTCTACCGTTGGAACTGTTCACCAAACTGGAAAATTGGAGAAGTGTTGGGGATACGTTACCTTGACCTCCCAGAACACCTTAGACACTGTATTTTAACAATTGAATGGACTGAAGAGGTCTGGGCCATTATAAAGACTTTTCTTTTTTCAAATCCTTGACCCTATTCATCTTTAATTCTTATGAAAAAAATTTCAAAACATGGGATGAGCATAATAAGCTCAGTAAGGGTTATAAAATATGAAAGAAATAATTAGTCCATAAACTCTTTAACTTACCTCATGAAAACATAATCTTTATGAATAAAACATAGTAATCACAAATCATAACGGTATTTAGGGCATTCATATCATACTTACATTGTAACTATCAGAACTACATAGGGATTTACGTTGGAATACCCATCATAGTATATTCCCTAAATATCTCAGAAGAAACATTCACGTTTTACCTCCATCACATTACCCAATGCATTGGAGATCTATCTCGAGCTCACCCGCCCTAGGTTTATCACGGAACCACCCGTATACGTAAATAATTCCCAAGAACCATAACATATTCATAACACATAAAACAATCATAAAGGAAAGATAACATTTCCACATTTCAATCACAATATATAATTTAAAAATATTGACATAAAAAATCCATTATAAAAACCATTTTCAATACCAAAATATGTAAAAAGTATGTGGTATTTATTTTCCTTTTAAAAAACACTATGACTTTTTACGTAAGCCAAAACTAAAATAATACTCGCAGTGGCAGAAAAAGGTCATTGTCACCACTTAATTTATAAAAACATTCCTTTTAGTCATTTAGTAAAAAACTTCATAAAAAAATATTCCATTTTAATGAAATGAAAATTCAAAGGGGTTTGTACACCGTATAAAAGAAAGTCGTGTACTAAAACAAAATATGCCTCAATGAAAGGATATTAAGACGAAGTCCCTTACCTCGTGTCCAACTTAACCCGTTCGTTCTTTAATATCCTGAATAACAAATTAAAGTTAATTTATACTTTTTTAAGAACCTTTTTCAAGTTTATTATTCCTTTTATATCACTTATTACCATGTTATGAACATTATGTAATCATTTAAGTTAATAATGGTAGTTTTGTTGATATTTGGTACTTGTGTCAAAAATGAACACCTTATAATTACAAGTTGTCCATGTGGTCAATAGTCCTTTATATCCAGAATGATATTCATGATTTAGATATTATATAAATCATATATATCTAGTATATATATGTATTTATCACAGAACATAAAATTTTGGAGATAATAAACGAAATGCACCGTTCCTGGAGAAGGTAAGCCGTACGTACACATGAACGCTACTTTAATTTCTATTTATACATTAATTGAATTAAAAAATAATTATATATAGGTATATTATAATTCTAGTATAATAAAATATATAATATCATTAACTCTATCCTTTATACGTCCCACAAATGTCATTAACGATTCATATCCCTTTGAGGGGGCGATAGTCCGCACTTCCTCAAATGAAATTATCACGTTTAACCATAATGGAATCCATAAAGGTATGATATAAATGGAAAATATAGAAGAATAAAGAAAAAATAAACATAATATATATCATATATAAGTAATGTTCCATCATAATGGCCACCATGAGAGGCGGTAGGAGATAATAGAACAATCATCGTTTCATGAGGCGTTAGTTTGCTATCCATAGAAACAATATGTTCTTCACCTATTAGATGAAGGTGTGTGTAAATGTAGTTCGAATGATTATCATAAGAACATCCTAGTATATTGAGGATACATGTGTTTTTATAATATAAATTAATAAAAAGAGTTTAGGGGTTGGAGAAGTAAAATAAAATAAAAGAAGTTAAGAGAAACCTTTACCTTTAATTTGGGTAACTCCCTTTGGTTTGAATCAAAAAGACTTATTGAAGTGCCTTATTCCTATTTTAAGGCTTCTAGGTGGAAGATAATGATCTTGAGAGTTTATTTGGGCTAGGGTTGTATGAGAGAAGGTGCTTGAGAGGTGTAAGGAATGAGTAAGAAGTGAAGGCTTTTTATAAGGGGGAGGAGGGGCTCTTTAGAAAAGTGTGAAAATATTATTTTATTATATAATGATATTCGGTTTATAAAGGTCTAAAACTAATTAAAGTCAAAGATAAGATGACTCATTGTTGAAATAAAATCATCCAATAATAATTGGACAGGTTTTGAATATTGTTTTAATATTTATAATCTTATTTATTTAAATCATTTATTAATGAGGTAAATACTGCATCATTATTGTGTCATAAATAATTTATTTTATTTTTTGTTTAAAACTTATAAACAAAATACCCGGATGTAATAAAATTTTATCTTGACAATGAATATTAATAGTCAAAATTATAACTTATATAACCCTATGTAAAAATTGATTTACTAAAACATATATTTTTATGTCATTTTTTCCTTTACATTAAGTTAATTAAAATAAAGTGTCATTATCACCCACAAGTGGCTTCATGGGGTCCTGAAATCGACCCAAAGATGCTAATAGTCGTAAATGAATCAACCAATATATTTAGGACAAGTGTTTAGGTAATTTTTTATATTATAAAATTCTTTTTACCTTGAATTACCCTATTTATCTTTAACCGCGATATATAAAAGTCAAAAGTTACTATTCACAAAAAATTATTTTCATCTTTTTGAACCAAATTTTAGTTATTAATAAAAACCATGTATGTTTTATTTTTGAAATTAAATTCATAGAAGTGGTAAAATTTAATTTAAATGACAATGTCAGTTTTTTAACAACTACTAAGTGGCTTCACTATTCATCAAAAATTGATGTTTTTCAGAAAAATACCGAAACTTCAGTCTATGATATATTTGATATTACGAATAAAAAAATTATGTCTATTTTAACAAATTCAAAACATATAAGTGGAAGAAATTAATTTAAAATTAATTCCCACTGTCAAAACAAAACATGTGTTTTTAAGAAACAATAACTATCAAAAGATTGATACTTGTTTATGTCCAATTTCAAAGTGAAATTAATTAAAATGACCAACATTGGATTAAGTGGTAAAAATATATTCTTATTACACTTTAAAAATAATTAAAAATATAATATAACCATATAAATAAATTATATTAAAAGGCACTTTTGAATTAAAATACAATATTTTTCACTATTCATTAAAAAAATGATCTTTATCAGAAAAATATGAAAAATTTACCCAATGTAAATTTTGATGTCCTGAATATAAAGAAGAATTTTATTTTGTTAAATAATTTATATAAAAATGACCAAAACTTTATTTAAATAGGGTTCTCCATCAAAAGGCGGTAAATCGACCTTTTAGTGAATATTAGAGTATTTATTCTTAAAATTAGATTCAGTCATATTTTAATCCCTTAACTTTTGATAGATAAATGTCAAAACATTTAAAAAACATGTATCATCATATTATAGTTATTTTTATTCATTCTCTCCAATAAAACGAATAGGCATTAACTACCATTTAAAATAATATTATTATATTATTAGTGTGCAACGTAAGATTTCAAAGAAACCCATTGTTGCTTATTAGGTAAGCCATCAAACATAGAATCCCCATTAAAGTAAAATTAATATTTAATTCACCAATATTAATAAATATTAAAATATATTATTCTTTATTTACATGGGATGTTACATTTATCATATTAAAATTTTCATTCGATAATCATACACACTAAATAAAATCTAAGTAAGGTGTGATAATTAATTGATTAATGAATTCTTAAATCTAAGGGGTGATGAAATGAGACCATACCTCAAGAAAAATAAGACCAAGCAGAATAATTGGAAACATGATTCTTTCATCAACAACTACTTGAATATTATCTTTACAACCTCCAAGCATATGAATCATTGCATATACATAAGGACACCTAGCCCCTATATACATATTTACATGATTATGAAAACATACAAGGGGATCCTTACATAAATTCTTATATAAATGCTTACACCATTTTTCACTTACACCTGCATTATTTTTTCATATTATACATAAGATAAAATAGCCCCATATATATATATATGTAATCACTATCATGGGTGAATATAAATATAATGGGGGAACTTACATATATAAATTCTTACCAATGAATATGCAGGTAAGTCTCCTTTGACAACGACTACCCAAAACCAGTGCGGAATGTTCCAAAATACTAAATAAAAATAATAATAAAACCTTAGAAACTATGATATCCCCAAATGAAATTGAGAAATAAAAAATAAAAAAAGGAAAACCTACATAAAAATGATGAAGGCTGGACCAAAATGCTCTGAACTGCTTTGCCTTCATCGGTGGATGCCTATATAAGAAGAAAACTGACTTAAGAGAGCCTTTACATTCCCAAACACTGAAAGAAGAATAAAAAACAATATTATCCCCAACACTATGGTTTATACACACAATTGGGAAGAAAATAGAATAGAAAAAATTCCCAATCAAGGGAGGAGGAAGGAAGAGGAGTCTTACAATAGAAGATCAATCAGAATCGTGAAGAAATATGGTAGTGATCGTTGAAAAGAGAGAAGGTTGAGAGGAGGTGTCACACATTCCTGGTGAGGATGAATATGAGAGACAAATATTTCATGGATAAGTATAAGTTATAGAGGAATTATGTTTCGTTTTCTTTAATTTTAATTTTAATTTTATTTAATTTCTTTAAAACAATTACACTGCACATTTTTGGTTGTATGGTTTTCCAAATCGTTCGCAAACCATGTGGTGAATAATGTTTAGGTACTACATTAGATTAACAACCTATGCAGAATAGGTGAAAATATTCTAAAAAATGCACATCCCATGCACACCATCTTTTTACACCTATTATAGGTCACACAATTTGCTACTGAGGGCCACATGGTTTTAGAAAAACCATGCGCCCTATTTAGAGCAACCAAACCTTGAATTTTCCGAGTCTAACACTCCCAAAACTCAATGTGACCTACGAGGGAACTATCAAGACTTCACAAAATTCAAAAAACAACAATTCTAAGTTTTCCAACTCTCAAAATTACATTCCAATGCATGGTTTTAAAAACCTCATGTCTAGTGATTGCAAAATTTCAAATTCCTTTGGATTTTTGCATTGGATCAAAACACGGTTCATTACATTCTTTCTAATGTTTTGTATCTAAATATTTTGGAAGAGTTATAAGGTTAACCATTTATTAAGTGGATTAATTTTAAATTTTGATAATGTAATTTTAATAATGTTTTTATGAACTGAAAAGGATAATGGTCAATGGTTTGATTTTGACACCACCATCTTGAAATGAAGGGTATTTGATATATAGGGTTGCATAGAAGTAAGAAATAGGTTGTATATTAATGAAAAAATGATAAATTAAATGAATATAAATCATATAAATTGAAGAATCATGAGAATAACTATCAAATTCATGATCTTGAGTTAGAAGCTGTAATATTTTATTTGAATATATAGAGACATTATCTCTATGGCGAGAGATGCGAGATTCACATACACCATAAGAGAATAAAAAATAAATTTTCATACAAATATCTCAACATGAGGAAAATTTGATTTCTTGAGATACTTAAGAATTATTATTTCTCCTTACACTATAATATAGGGGAATCAAATAAAGTAGTGGAAGCATTGAGTATTAAGGATCATTTAATTCTAACCAAAATGAGGGTTGAGAGGGATCATATTTTCTTGGATCTAGTATAGAAAGATTTGTGAATTTATATTTAATGGGATAAATTAGTCATTTTTTTAAATTATTATGAAACCATATTTATTATAAAAGATAAAATGCTCTCAATATGATAATGAGAACATTCAAAAAAAATTCATGCGGTGAATGGTGGGAAATTGACAGCCTTTATTTTTGAAGATGGAGTTATTAAATAGGAAATAGATTATGGGTTATATCTATACATAATCTAGAAACTAAATAGTTGAATGATTCTCAAATCTAATTTTTTTTACACACAACCTATTAGAATAAATATGTATAAATATTTGGGGGAACATTTTTGTTGGGATAACATAATGGAGGAAATTGCTAATTATGTGTCCAGATATTTGGTTTTCTAACATGTAAAAGAAATGAGATAGAATCTTGTAGGATTCATGAAACCTCCTTTTATTCTTGTGTGTAAATGGGATGAAATTTATATTGAATATGTTACAATACTACCAAAGACTCCTATAAAGAATGATTCAATATGGGTTATCATTGATCACCTAACCAAATATGAAATTTTCATCGATATAAGAGAATATTTACTCTTTATCTACTTGAAAGGATATATATTAATGAATTTATAAGACTTCATGGAAAATCAATTTCAGTTGTGTAGGATTTAGATCCCTGTTTTACATTAAAATTCTTGAAAAGTTTTTAGAAGGCTCTTGATATTGATCTTTATTTAATAACTTCCTACAATAATCAAACTTATAAATATTCCAAAAGTAATATTTAAACAATAAAATAAATGTTGAGGTCATTCTCAATTAACTTTCAAGGAATGTGAGATAAGTATTAAATATTGGTTTAGTTTTTATATAAAAATAGTTTCCATTCAAGTATTCAAATGGTGCCATTGGAAGCATTGTATGGATAGTGATGTCATACTCAATATTTTTGGGATGAAGTAGGTGAAAGTAAACTCACAGTACCAGAAAGTTTTGAATATACATCAATAAATATAAAGGTTATTTAGGCTCACATTAATGTATCTCAAAGTAGGCACAAGAGTTATGTTGATAATCAGAGGAAAGATTAGGAATTCCAAGTGGGAGATCATGTTTTATTTATAGTATCTCCATAGAAAGGAATTATAAGGTTAAATAAGAAAGGTAAACTAAGCTATAGGTATATAAAACCATTTTTAATTCTTGAAATAATTTGAGTTGTTTTTTAGTGTTTGGAAATGCTGTCAAATCTCTAAAAGGTATATGTTTTGTTCTATATATCATTATTAATGAAGTACATGATAAACCCAATGCATTCTCTCACCTATGATGATATATAATTGGAACATGATATATCATATTGTAAGAAACACATAAATATTATTTATACTAGATAGAAAGTATAGAGGGATCATATGACTCAAATAGTAAAGGTACTTTAGTGAAATCACAAAATGGAGGAAACGGTGTGGGAATGAGAGGATGTTATAAAGATGAATTACCCTAATCTATTTAGAAGGTAATATCCAAGAAATTTCAGGTTTGAATTGTTTAGGATGTAAGAAAGTAGCATCCCATGAATTTAAAATATATTTCTTTTATAATAAATTTAATTTCATCGATAGATTGCGATGCACACAACACAGGGTTTAAACAAAATGTGATACTCTGTTAAAATATTATTTAATCATGACCACTATAACAGAGAAATTATATTATAAATTATGAAAATAACTTACTAAATTATGAAAAATATATATTTTCTACATACATGTGTTATTTATTAAATATAAATAAAATAAGAATTATTTAAAAGAAATAGGATTTTTTTTTGAAAAACTATTTTTTAATGAACACAGTTTCATCGCTTCTTATGCACTTAGGAGAAAATTAATTTTTGAAAATTTTAGAAAAATAAATTGATAAAATGAAATTCATTTTTTAAATAATAATATTAAAATATTATAAGGTATAATTTTTTGGATTTTTCTAAAAAAATTCTTTATTTTTGATAAACAGTGAAAAATACTCAATTTTAATTGAAACATACCTTTTCATTTAAACAATTTATATTACTAAATTATATTTTTAATTGGTTATAATTTAAAATTATTTTTATTTTATATCAATTAATCCAATTTATTCCATTGGAATAATTTTCATGGCATATTGTTTTGTAAAAAATTAATGAAATTTTGAAAACTTTCTATTTAAATACCCACCTTCTGGTCGTATTTATAGGGTTTATTTAAATTAAAATTTCAAAATTTTGTGAATTGAATTTGAAAAAATGGATTCAATATTTTTAATCACCATACTTTATATTATATAATAAGGTCAATTTAATGTTTTACAATAATTAATATTAATAAAGAAAAATTTATTTATTGTGGTTAAGGTAAAAATGGATTTACTGAGGAATTAAATATGAAAGATAGGGGTTAAATTCACCTAAAACTTGTATGGAATATATTTTCTAGATATATTTCTAAAATAAAATTTATAATTCTTGATTATTTCCATTTTTTATTCCTTTGGAATGTCAAAAATGTAAGTACACCTTTTTCTTTCCAAAATATATAAATGTGCCACTCACCTCACTTATAAAAGGCCACCACCTCTCCTCTGTTTTTTTACAAATTAACACCATTTTGGTTCAATAAATAACTATCCAAAAAAATTCCCAAATTTTATACCCTAATCCTATAAGGCTTATTTTTTGCATAAATTAATTCTAAAAAAGGCTTTTCATTCAAACCTAAGGAGATTATTCAAGAAGAGGCAACATTCTTAAATGAGCATTTTTTGTTTTATTTTCTCCTCAACCTAATACAATTTTTATTAAAAAATGAATATATAACAACCATAGTATCTCACAAATAATGATATTTTTCTTTATTTTTATTTAATGAGATACAACCATCCCAACTTCCATCAAATTTGTTACAAAATCATAATTTGTGGGTACGATGGACTACCGCCTCAAAGACTGTTGTCATTCATTTTTCCATTACCACCTATCACGGTTGGGTATGATTATAGATATAAAGTATATATATATATGATATGTATAAAATATTTATAACTAGTTATTCATTATATCATATATACATTTTTTACTTTCAGATTTTTAGAAGATAAAATAACGTCGGTCATGTGTACAATAGACTATCGCCTCGTGAATCGTTGTGATTTGTTTTTCAATAACACATTACATGGAAGTTAACAAGGATAAAGTTAATAAATATATGTGATATAAAATGTTATAATTATAATATTAATTAATTTTTTTCATTATATAGAGATAATATATCATTTTAATTCTTATATATTCACTCACTTAAAGATGACAACATCATTCGTGTATGTGCAGACTGCCGCTTTCACGAAGCAACGCGACTCTCTTTTAATCACTACCCCACATGGATGATATATGTATGTATATTAAAAGAATGAATATGTTATTTATTATATTATGATCATTATGGAAGGACAAATGTTTTCTTACCACCTTTCTATAAGGATCATTGAAAAATGAAAATGTTACTCATGTGTACATATGACCTTCCATCTCGATTATTGTAACATACTTCTTTTCTAAAAAAATCATTACTGGTATTAAAATTATAATTGATGTATAAATATGATAATTGTTTTATGAATATTACTTTTTATATAATGGAACTATATAATATTCACAAGAATTGTAACTTTCATGACAAAGAATAAATAATAAAATAAGGGAATTAAAACCCAAAACAATGAAAATAATTAATGATTATTAATTAATGAGTGATAATATGTTATAAAATGATCATATATAGTATTATAAATAATACTATGGTTGTAGTATAAGTTAGTAACATGTTTTAAACCACTATAAAATATTTTAATGCAGGTTGAACAAAAAGGATGTGTGAAGTAAGAGATTTCATCTAAATTTACATTCCCTCAAGTCTTATTTATTATTCTACAACAATTCAATTTTATGTGGTGTATATAATACACATTTTAAATGTAATATATTTATTATCTTATAATTCATGGTATTTTATGTTTCCATTTTTTTTTCAAGAGGATTATACTTGAAAATTACCAAAGGTTAAAGTTATTATACCATCTCACTTTATTTTGTGATTGTTAACATTTTCTTGAATCAATCACTTTAATATGATTATTTTTCACTAAAAATTATATTTTTCTTTAAAATATATGTAATTTTATGATGGATATGATTATTTCTTAAACCTTATACCATTTTAGAATATTGTGTATACTTTCAATGTTATTTGATTAACTTGGGTAATATTGATAAATCTGCATCCTTACTCAAGAAAAATATTGGTTGATAAAGCATATTATTCATGGATTAAGTTGATAATTCGATATATTAGTAATTATTTGGACATGTAGACATGGGTGTGCCTTAATTATAGATATCCCTTGATAAAACAATAGGTCCAATAAGAAAAATCATTCTTCTAAACCCGATGAGTTTGTACCCTGTAGTTCTAAATTAATAGTACACATCAGATGATTTTTCACCTAATAGTTTTAAAATATCTTGAGGATTGGTCTTGAAATTATATATATCATGTTTCTAAGATATTATTCCCAATAATTAAGTATTTCCTTTTTTGGTAATTTAGTTATTATTATTATCCATGATATTTTCACCTTGATATTATCTATATATGCCTTTCATTCTCAGTTTATTGATTAAATGAAATGTGTTTTCAGTTATTTACCATTTCCATATTGATTATGAATTATCTGATCATGATAGTTAAGATATAAAAATTGTATTTTTTAAGCTATTTACCTTTACATATTTATTATTCTTATTGATTCATGATTTCTTCCACTATACATAACTGTTATTGATAATTTGATCTCAACCTTATTTTGTTTCCTTTAAATAAGATATGAAGAAGAATAGTTGGAGAGAAGTTTCAAGGATTAATTTCATTTGATTTTGTTATTTAATATGTTTTCTTTTCTATTCCTAATGTAAAATGGTTATCATGTATTTATCTGGTTCTCCAAAACTGCTAAACTGATTTTTTCCTTTAGTAGTTGTCCCTTTGTATCTATGCTAATGTAATAAAGAAGACATTGTATTCTGTTAACTAGGTTTGGGGTTTTTACCCTTATTAGTATAAGAAAATGAAGGTACCGTCCTGATATATACTTGGAATCTATATCATAAATTCCATATTTTGATTCTCTAATAAATTTCACTATTTCAACCTACTCCACTTCTATATATAAAAAATTCTATGTAAATAGAGTAGTGTAATAGATATTAAATTTTAATTCCCTATGAAACAACTAAAATGCAAGATAATATTCTTAGTAATTGAAATATTCTTTAGTTTATTCCATCTTTATTTTATTTAATGAACTAAATACATCTTTATAAATCCTCAAATTAGTTTTCCCATATAAGAAAATAGAACTTCATAACATTCAATATTTATCTTCTATACAGGAGCACAACATTATTACATATCATAAACTTATATTCAATATGATGTAATCTAACATAAAATCTATCCATTCAAAGTTATAATCATTAATGAGTGTTCATGATGCTATCCTCTTAGAGTTTTTTTTCACCCCATTGGAACACCTAATTACATTTCCTCTTATAGAAAATATAGTTCCCCCTCTATCCATTTCAAAATTTCATTATATGATATCTATATCAAATTTTACACAATATATGTTCATAAATCTAGAAATGTGTTTGTATTTCAATTTCAAAATTCAATATTTATCTAAAATATCCATATTCAATGTTATAATTTTGATCATAATTCATTTAATCTAAACATTTAAAATCAAAATTTTGGTTTTCAGAAGATTAAATAACTTCCAACCTCACTAAAGAAACTATTTCAGCACTACTAGTTGAACTACCATGATTTTATGATTTGGGGTGTGGCATAATGATGCAAGGTATATGAAGTTGGTTTCATACAGTTTTTCTCAAAATTATTGAAGAATTTTATCATTGACCAATCTACATGACATGCATATCCACAATCATCTATATCCCCTTAATATCATATACCCACTTATGCAACATGGTCTTTAAGCTATGGCATAAACATATTCAATGAGGCAGATCCATAAACAATCAGTGATCCATTAATGCGGTGTGGTATTTCACATCACAATATAAAACCTATAAAATTAATCTCTTCCCTAGTAATGTACAAATTTATCAGGAATTTTATATTTTCTTTTACTTTTCTTGTTTTTGTGTATAAGTCCTATATGTTGTAATTCCTTCTAGATACACAAAATAAAAAAACTCCATGACTTCCTTAACTCTGTTAAATAAATTCCCTCTGAAACATAATATAATTATGCATCATAGACTAATGTAAGAAATTCATGTTATAGAATATTTATATAATATTGCATAAGAATCACCGAATTCCCAATACAACTGGAATTCTTCTTATCCAAATTATGGTGTTTTATCTTTTTTCCATGGTGTAAAATTTGTTTACTATATATAAGTTGTATTTATAACACTTAAAAACATATTTGGTTCCCATTACTTAACCTCGATGAATTTAATATTTCATTATCTGATATTTATCACCAAAAAAAGGTATTTTTTTTAAATATTTCCATTAATAACATTTTTTCATCAAATGTTTTTCAAAAACCTCTAATATCATCATATATTCGATGGATTCAATGTGAATTCTCTAGAATGTGTACTTCTATGAAACACATTTCTATATTATGTGACATCATTCAGAACTCTCTAACTTATTCAATATCCAACATCAATAGATTTAAAACATTAGTGATAAATATTCAATAGTACTAGACATCATCTATTATACTCTAAACATGAAAAAAATGCTTATTCACCAACTTTTTTACCTCCAAGAACTGTAAATCCAATCAGTATATAAACATGATTTAATATATATTTTCAAAAAATCCAACACAACCATAATATTTCAATAATACACCCTTCTGTTCTTTTTGAAAATACACCATACCTTCAACTTCCACTCCCTTTTTCAAATAAATAAAATGGAATTTCTACATTTATTTTCCCTCATTGAGTTTCTCCTAATTTTTACGTCATGTCTTTATCCCCTTGAATTTGATAGGGGGAACCTTCTCTACTTCGTAGAAATACTCCCTTATTGATATAATGAGTATATTTTTCATTATCAATAATCTTCATGCACAATATTTTTCATGAAAAATCAACAACTCATCATACTACTAAGTATTCTATATTTTGATTGTGTATACTCCCTTTGAACATACACCCCCAAGGATCTTATCCTAGATCATGTAGAATCATTATTAGAAATTTTGAGCCTCATTAAAACATTGTCACATAATATATTGTCCAAATTGAATTATAGTTGTATTCTTACAAAAACAATTCTTGTGCATAAATATACTACTTGGAAATGATCCATCAAAAAATCAACAAAGTCTACTAAGTCAAAACCTGATATAGTAAATATCAGTTTTTGTTAATGAAATTAATTTTTTTCATGTCGATCAAAATTTATCATTCAATAAAATTAGACCGCACCAGTAAATTTCATTTAAATATGACTTACCTATGAAGTCACATGTCTTCAATAAAATTTATTAGTGCATAAATAGTTAAGTACACGATTATGAAGCATATCATATATAGAAACAATTGATGCCAATTTTTAATAGGGAACCAATTACACAATGTAATGTACCCTATATTACTTTTCATTATATTATACATATTATATTTTTAAATATGGCTATTTATCCTTTTATATTCATAAGAAACTATTATCTTGAGAAATAATTTCAAGTGGGGGCATGATTGAATTGGGTAATTAAAATTAAAATATTAAATGTTAATGTCAATTTAAAAAAAAGGATTAATAAAAAATTCTATAATTGATATTGTGATATCCTAAAATCATTTGATATTATCAATGTAAAGTGTAGTTTAAATTAAAATATTAAGAGATTATGAACTAAGGAATTGTAAATATCATAATGTAATTAGACATGGGATAATTTGATAAAGGATTTTAACAATATCACACTTTTCCCCCAATCTCCTCCAACTTAATTATTTACATATAAAATATGGTGAGAGAGTGAGAGATATAGAAAATATAATTGAGAGTTCCAAGGGGTTGAATATAGAGATTACAAAGGCTTAAGAGAATAATAAGGAAGATGACATAAAGAATGATAGATTAACGATGTTTGATGTTGTCTTAGGTTCTAGAAACTACAAAAGTGTCATATGGTTCATACCCAACAATAATTTTTGTCACAATCAATGGTTAATTTTATATTTACAAGATGAAAAACACCATGATCAATGTTTCTAAATAAAATAATATCGACAATGGATAAATTCCATAACCAAAGAACAATATCATTTCATATTATTTTAATTAATTTATGAAATTAAAGAATTACCTTGAGATAACTTCTTTCTCCATTTATGGATCGAAAAAATGGATCTATTTTACACCATCATTTTATTTTAGGAATAAAAAATATATTCCCTTTTCCAAGATCCACATATGTCACACGAACATCACTGTAGGAATATCTAGGTTTTAGCATGGTAGATCCTATCACATGTGGTGTATTCCTTTGATCTCCATGAGAATCACTTCCAAAGGATTCTCCTTGATATCTATAGACTTCAGATTAGAATGTGAAGGATGATTACTCTACATTCATGGGAGCGATCTAGGAGAGGAAGCTCTCTAGGTCTTGAGAGGATTATCTATAGCTGTTGTTGCACACAACACAAGATGAATTGTATCTTTTAAAAAATTATAAAATTGGGTTTATAAACCACTAGTTTTAGAAATAAATAATTTAAAAACCGTCTTTTATTGTTATTTAATCCCTAAAGGACCTCATTTCTATAATAATAATAATATAATTTCTTGGATGTGCTAAAATTGTTAATTAAATTAATTATTATTTAATTAAATAAAATTAAATATATATTATTTATCATCAGATCATTAATATCAGTCTACTATTCCTCCACAATATTTATTAGGCCTTGAATAATTACTATTTATTTAAAAAATAAATATCTTGGCATTATTCACCAATTAATATATACATATTATATACACTAAATAAAATATAAATATTTTATAACTATTCTTCTCATATAATATTCTCCCAAATAAATGGCGATGAAAATATATGAGATCAAAAAATATGAATAATTATTAAACCACATGAAGGAATAATAGTTATTTAACTTGATTAATAATAATAAATAATATATAATTTAACTAAGATTCTGGATACACTTAGTGTGTGATCCTATAGGCCTATTTAGCAGTGGCATTAGGTGAAGGTGCCTAATTTACCATGTTAGCATCTAAAAACATTCCATGGAACCCGTATATAAAGAAGTGAATGCTATAATGACATAACACCTTATACCAATACGTAGTGTGTAATGTAATCCTTTTTATCATGATATATCTAATAAAACATGTTTCTTGCAGGTGCCATCAATCTATATACTTGATGCCTCTTTCTTTTATGATACATAAATTGAACTTTCATATAGAAAACAATTTCCATGTATTTATGTAAGATATATCATTTTAATAAAGGGTCCTTGGATATCATCTTATATGAAAGAACATAGGGGAAAAATCTTTTATTGCATTATTCATTAATGAAATATTACTCATGACATACCCAACATATCCTACCTTACCACAAACACATGTGAGCCCAATTTTCATCAATAGATTAATTTACATGTCTTATAGAACTTTTTTACAATAGTCATAAAACCTAAGTATTGATACACACATCCATAGATAGAAAATTCCAATGACAGATACATATTTTTATTTCCTACTGATGGTTATCATTCTCATAATACTCAATAATTGATACTACCAATGGAATACACCATGAGAATGTGCCTCAAAGTCATATGAATCTTCAACCTTATAGCCTATATCAATTTCTCCTCAAATGATTTCATAAGGCTATATAAGATATATTTATGAATACTATCATTGAACTTTTGGGTTCTCATTATAACAAGGAACGACTATGACCTTTCAGTGTTAAAACTACTCTAAGGAAATTATCACATACTTTGTTATGTAAAAGAAGAATCATGATGTGTTAAGGAGTTTATAAATATTCAAAACAATGAATAAAGGTTATCATACAATACAAAGAAGTTGGTTCTAGGTAACCAACTCGAACAAACTCCCATTTTTACTAGAGCCAACTACTAACAACATTATGTCTGCTAGCATTCACATGATACATATGATTTTTCTTAGATATTCCTTTTGTCAAGGGGTTGACCATGTTTACTTATATGGGAAAACTTCTTACTTTAATTTCACCCTATGATAAAAATCCATTAAGAGGTGTTACTTTTAGAGTATGTGCTTTATCTCTTGGTACGACCTTGGATCTTTTGAAAGATCCACCATTTTTGTATTATCATAATAAAACGTGATAGGGTATTTATTTCTAGGTACCAAATCAAGTTACTTGAAAAATTTTATATCTAAATAGATTCCTTAGATGCATAATAATCCAATATATACTCAGAATCCCTTATATAATCAATAAAAAAAGGCTGCTTTGAACTCTTACAACCCACAACTCATCCATCGAGACATAGAACATATCCTGGCTATGAATTTAGACCATTATGATCTATTAAAAAACTATAATAAATATAAACCCAGATGACCAGCTCCTCATCTCCTCCATACATTAGGAACATATCCTTAGATCTTCTCAGATACGTGAGGATAACCTTAACTGAAGACCAATTTAGTTCTACTAGATCTTCTCAATATCTCATACCATGTTAAATGCATATGTAACATCAAGTATGGTAAATTACATGGAATAATGTTTTGATCATATCACTAATGTGTATTGGATAATACTCTCCCATTCTCTCTTTCTCCTATCGTGTTTGAGGACACATTTTCTTATAAATATGGATACCATGTGACCCTGTAAAAAAATACCCTCTTGGATGATTCCATACTAAATATATTTAGTATCTTATTAATGTATTTTCTTTTACTTAGTCTATGATGCCTCTTGGATCTATAAAGAATAATCTTGATACCTAGAATATAGGCTATATCACCTAAGTCCTTCATGAAAAAAAACTTATTAAATAATTCCTTAATAGAATGTAAGATTGGTATGTGATTTACAATAAGTAATATGTCATAAACATATGATACAAGGAAAACAACCACATTCCCAATAAACCTATTTTAAACTCATGGCTACCATTTTTTTCTTAATGAAGCTAAATTCTTTTATAGCTTCATTAAATCTAATGTTCCATGACCTGTATACTTTGTTCAGTCCATAAATGGATCTTCGTAACTTAAAAATCTATTTGCCATCACTTAGAGTCACAAACCCTTCTGGTTGGGTGATAAAAACATTTTCCTCAAGGTTCCCATTAAGTAAATAATTTCTTACATCCATCTTCCAAATTTCTTAGTGATGGTAAGATGCTATATCAAGTAGAATTATGATGGATTTAAACATGGAAATGGGTGAAAATTTCTCATTTTAGTCAACTCATTGAAGATGTTTAAATCCTTCATCCAATAGCCTTTATTTATAGGCATTTACATTAATTTACAAGTCCAGTTTTCTCTTGAATACCCATTTTCATCCTATGATATTTGCATCAAATAGCACACTGAACAAAACCCAAAATTTGTTCTGATATATGGAATCCATTTTATAATTCATGGCTCTTTCCATCATGTAGATTATGATCTCTCTACTACCTATTTATAGAAGATAGTTTCATCATATTCAACCAATAAAGAGTCACCATATTTAGTGACTAATTAACCATATCTATATGGTTCTCTTTCCTCTCTATTGATCTTACACAATACCTATGTTTCAGGAACTACTTCTTACAAATCCACCTTTAGAATCTGTTATTATACCCACTATTGTCTATCTTGAGTTCAACTTCATCAAATAAAATATTTCTTCCACTATCCCTTTTAAGGATGTGCTTCCTATCAATAAAAATATCTTTTCTAGTGAAAATAAAATTATTATATGTGGTGTTTTATTAGTAGTATCCCAGTATTTTCTTAGGATACCTTATTAAGATACACATTATGCCATGGGGTTCTAGTTTGGTTTTTGTAATGGTATTAAAAAATACCTCTCAACCCTATACATGTGTATGTGAAAAAAGGTTCTTTCAACTCTATAACTCGAAGGGAATTATGTTTGATAATTTAGTTGTTACTCAGTTTAGTGTTTATACCACTATTTGTAATGAATATCCCCAAAAGGATAATGAAAGATCTGCATGACTAATCATCAACCTTATAATGTATAACAAGGTAAGATTCCTCCATTCACTAACACCATTACACTATGGTGTGTAAGGTGGAGTGAGTTGATATAGAATCCAAAACTCCCATAGAAAGTTAGTAAAAGTTTAGTTAAGATATTCACCAACTTGATCCAAACTAAGATTCTTTATCTTCTTTCCAAGTTGATTATTTACATCATTCTCAAATTCTTTGAATTTATCCAAGGGATCAAACATATAACTCACAAAGTATACATATCAATATCTATTCAAGTCATCATTAAAAGTTATGAAGTAAGAATATATAGCTCTATCTTCTATTCAAAATCATCCATACACATTAGTGTGTACCAATCCTAGATTCCATAAGTACCTTTCACTATATCCACTAAATAGTGGTATGTTAATGTTTCATTGTGAACAATAATGAAATCATTCAAGTGATTTTAACTCAAAAGAGACTTAATTACCATCTTGATAGAGATTTTTCAATAACTTCTAATTTACAATATGAAGATAGTGATTCTATAGCTGGGCGCCATATGAGTCATGTGAACATGATTCATTATCTATTTTCAAGACTTATTTTTCATAATTAAATACATATAGACTTTTATTTAAAGGAACCATACTATGATAT
Organism: Viscum album; assembly: GCA_963277665.1. Classification (NCBI taxonomy): domain Eukaryota; kingdom Viridiplantae; phylum Streptophyta; class Magnoliopsida; order Santalales; family Viscaceae; genus Viscum; species Viscum album. The sequence continues at coordinate 445,139,908 of OY728145.1, forward strand.
ATGTTTTATTGATAAAATAAAGAACTTTTATTCCCAAAATTAAAAATAAAACCATCTACATATTGTGGTGATGAAAAATTATGTTCTTGGTAACAATTTGTGCATAATAACAATCTATTAAAACCAATATCATTCATATTGGAAATGAATGGTGGTATTCACCAATGGCTAGAGTATCCAGCCTCACACTATTGGAAGCTCACAAATCCAACTCTCCTCTAGAAATATTGAAGAATATACTTGATTCCTACATTCAGATAAAATTTCAAGCAAAAAAACCAGTATCTAATACCCAATGTGTAGATATTGAAAGATTTCACTTGATATAAAACACACCTTTAACTTCCCCTTACTTATGGGTGTATTAACTCTTCTAGAGGACTTTCTTAGCTCATGAAAAAAATACTTCCTCCATTTCTTTGCCCTTACTTCTTCCTCTTCTTTTAAGGAAAGAACTTAGGATATTTATAATTTTTAAGAGTCTTGGGAACCTTAAACTTGTTGATCATTTTCTTATTCACCATAAGGATCATGGATTTTTTCACACACCATGTACTTATCCAATTTTAGAATCAAATTAATTTTATTTGAAATACTATTCTTATTATTTATCATGTTATAATTAACAATAAAACTAAATAAGTTATTGGGTAGTGAGTAAAGTATTAGATCTATGTGCAACACATATGGTAATTTAATCCCTATAAAGTATAAGCATTTAATTTAGCCAATAATATTGAATACATAAGGCCCAACTAACACAGAATCTCCAAGATTTGTTGTACACATAACATGGGAGATCTCATATCTCTCTTGTATCACCTTCTATTGACATTGATCCTGAAGATGAGACATTATTCTATACACATACATGTCCTCATGTTGAATCAAAATCTCATTGGCCATGAATGATATCTTGAAAAATAGAACATATTTAGCTTCATTAAATTTTTTCTAATAGAGAGTCAACTCTTCCAAACAAGCCTCAATTCCGAGCGCATCAGGAATAAGTTCTTTTAGAATATACAATTTCTTTTCAAGGCATACAATAACCCATAAGAACATTTTCTAATCTTGTAAATGTTTTTAGGTGAGAAGGTTATCATTATCAATTATGAAATGTAGTGATATGTTTGAAGTCATTTTTACAGTATTTAAAAATAATATGATAAGAGTTTTAGTAATTTATCTGATAAAATATTGATAAATACATAAATATAATATTTATTAATCTAACACTATTTTATAAAAACACAATAACCCTCACCATTGGCTTCTAAATATCACGTTTCTTGGAAATTATAGTGGAAAAAATTCATATTCCCCTTATCATAGCCCTAAATTTTCCTAGTGAAGAAATTTGAAGGTTTTTTAGTCAGTATTGAGAATGCCAACTACGTTAACTTTTACTTCCTTGATCTATTGAGTGGAATACCTAATCTTGAAATACATAAATTGTATTTCTTGAACCTTTTACTCTCAGTTACATCAAGTACTACATTTACATCCAACCCTTGATTTTAACTATGTTAATTGAACCCAAAACTTCAAGTTAGAATTACCCAAAAATTGAAAACACCCCAACTATGACTGGTCTAGCACTTTGAACTATGGTTCAATTTTAACTAATGTTGTGGAATGTTATACTGACTTAATATATAAAATTGATGGATTTTATCTTTTATGTGAAAATTTCTAATCTCAATCTTTATAACATGGATGTTAATATTAGGTGGATTTAAATAAGAGAATATCCATGTATTAGATAATATTTTTGCGTAAGAAAATTTATTTTAGTTTTATATTTCATGCTTGTTAAGTCATAAATAACGTTATCATGACATAACATCCATAATGAAATAACCATGAAAATTTACATAAATAAAATAATAAATTAACATGATCATGATATTTTACTATTGGTTAGTTTATCTAGTGGATGATAAACTAACCGTCATTCTAGGGTAAAACACCTTGGACCATTAATGCTTTCTGTTTCATATTTCCACAAGCACACCTATGTATCTCTCTTGTATAGTTTTATCTTTGTCTCTAATCATTAATATCCTCTTCTAGATTGAGATATCCATCTATTACATATGATTTTTCTCACACACATGTGATAGAACCAATGTATTGGTTAAGGGGTTTAATTAAAAGAAACCACAAACACACATGTCCTTATATAATGAGATGAGAGATGAAACACAAGATAAAAATTTAATTGAATAATAACTCAAATAAAACAAACCACATACAATCGTTTTATATAAGCTCATGATATTTCACATTCATGTAATAGATTACGAATTTAATAAAATTATCATTCAATTATAATCTTTCTTATTTAAGATAAACCAATCTCAAATCAATTATTTATCTTAATTAATTAATCGATTATTTTATCTTAAATTTCATATGAATTTTCATAATATTCTCATCTATCTTAATTTTTTAAAAACTAAATAAATTTATTTAAAATTAAATAAGTACAAAATGTACCATTAACGCAACACGGTGAGTACCAGTTTGAACTACCCAACATGTATTATACTCGTATACTATTTACTTTTACAACATGTGGCATACACAACTTATCACCTAATTTAATGATTTACTTAATGACCACATATAACAAATTGTATTTAATTACCATGTAATGCTTCAATACATATAGATTAATAACTATAATATGAATTATACATGATATAGATATCCGAACATTACACAAAAATTAATCATATATTTTTATATATATAACCTATCACGTAGAGTATACTATAAAGTTAATGAAATCAAATAACATATACTGATATGATTTTCAGTGCATATTAGATTAATTTTCAGTTATAAATAATTTAGTAAAAGTACATGGCACATATATTGGAGCTACATGATGTGTATTTTTTTATTCTCATCATCTATCCATGATACTCACATAGGGACATGACGTGTAACCATGACATGGAATATGTATGACTACATGGTGTGAGAATGGGCCACAAAACATGTGGTCTCTGATTTACATGGAAACCGATCATGTTGGACGTTTAAGAGAATAAAAAAACCCATCTGTGAATGAGGGACTACACATTGTGTAAAGAATTTACAAGGTGTACACTTCGGCTGACCATGAACTATACTAGCCTGTTCAACACATAATTTATAATTAAATTCACCGTATTTAATAAATTAACATGACTTGTTTTAATTATGAGTTACTTATTGGTTCATTAAACACTAGTACATGGAATGTAGCTCTAGTTTACATGATGTGTACTATTTTTTTTCGGACCAGACTCCTTGGAACCTCCATATGAGATCATCAAATTTATTTCATTCATATAATTAATCAATTTTATTATATTTGATATAAAAAGGGAGAAAAAAAACATATCTCATAATTAGGATAAAATAATGTTTAAAGGGGAATTCAAAACCAATAATAAATTTGTAAATCAATAAATGATCTTCAAATAATTATAAATAATTATGTGACCCCTATGATGCCACTTATATGTTTTGTCTGTAACAGAAGTGTCGAATGAGTCATTCCCAACTTTGATTTTTTTCAAGATTGATGATTAATATGATATTCACATGATGAAAAATGCTATGATCAATGGTATTAAATCAAATAATATAGAAAATATATAAACATCAAAACCAAATAACAATATCATCATATATTATTTATAGTTAATTCATGCATTTAATGAATTACCTTGTGAGAAAATATTTATTCGTTGATGGTTCTGACAACGAATCTACATCCTACCATCATTGCATTTTAGGAATCAAGAAAAGATTCTATCTAGCGTTGATAGACACATGTTCCATGAATCTTTGAACATAACCTTAGTAATATCAAGGTTCTAGAATAATATATCATATCACTTGCATCATCCTTCTTTGATCACCCTAACAATTTCTACAAAAGGATTCTCCTTGATATCTGTATACTCGAGAGTTTGAGGTTAAGGAATATCATTCTCTATTCTTGGGTGTATTTTGGGAGAGGGCGATCTATAGGGCTTGAGAAGACTCTTTCCAGCTATCATTGTGTGGAATAAAAAATTAATTGTCTCTTTTGAAAAATAATATTATTGAGTTTATATACCGATTGGTTTAGAAATAAATAATTACCCAAGTTCCCTTTGTTATTTAATTAATCCTGAAGGAACCCCATGCCTATAATAATAATAATTATATTATTTCTTAATATGTGTTAAAGTCACATAATAAATTAAATATTATTTAATCAAATAATATTCAATATATATTATTTCTCCCCAGACAATTGAGCTCAGTCCGCCAATCCTCCAAAATATTTTTTGGGCCTTGAATAATGAATATTTATATAATAAATAAATATCACTACATTATTCCCAAATAAATAAATAAATATTCTATCCACTATATAGAATATAAATATTAATTTAATATTCCACTCATATAATATTCTATTGAGGAATTGGTGATAGAATAAACGTGGTCAAGAAAACATGAACAATTATTAAACCACATGTGAGAATAATATTTATTAAAATTATTTAATAATAAATAATAATATATTAGTTAACTGAGATATTAGATGCACTTAGTGTGTGACCGTCTAGGCCTATTTCTCAATGGAATTATGAAAATAAGACTAATTTCCTAGGTTAGAATTTAGAAACACGCCAAATCACCCATAAAGATAGAAGTGAACACCATAGTGACATAATACCTCATATAGAAACTTATTGTGCAATATAATCCCTTTATCATGATATCTCAAATCATTAGGAATGCATGCTGGTTCCATCAACCTATGTTCTTTATGTTTCTTTCATTAATTTTTTGGGAAATAAATCTTTCCATAGAAAACCAAGGCTATGGATTTATTTAGGCTTTATAATTTGTTTCAAAAGGATTGGGATACAACTTCCATTAAAGAAAAAAAGGGACAAATCCTTTCTTATGTTATTCATTAATGAATTATTACTCATGGAACACCCAACATATCCTACCTCACCCCAAACATATGACATCATAGTTTTCATCAACACATCAAAGAACATGACTTATATCACTCAGTAATAATAATCTTAATGAATATGGATTAATACACACATCCATAAATAGGAACATCCAATGACATATATAAATTTGGATTTACTATTGGAAGGTTTCATTCTCATAATATCCTAAACTAGATATTAAACAAGGTGTACACCATAAGAAGGTGCCTCAAAGTATTATGAGTATCCACCCCTAATAGAATGTATAATTTATTTCCATTAAATTATTTCATCAATCTATAGAGCATATATTTCATAATTATTTCATGAAACTTATGGGTTCTCAGCATAGTGGGGAAATTATATGATATTTTAGTGAAACATCTAATCTTAGGACATTATCACACACTATATTACATAAAAATAATCATGACGTGATAAGGAGTTGATAAATATAAAAAAAATGAATATAGTTTATCATAAATTAAAGTGAATTTAGTTCTTGGGAACCAACTCTAAAAGGCACTTGATGACTATTGATGATGTTTATCCCACTTAATGGTTCTCTTTTGATGTTCTCAATTCCTATTATATTGAGAAAATTCAAATAATAGACTAGAGGGGAAAGTATCCTTTTAAAATATATAAAATGAAAAATCAATTAGAGTTTATTATTATATGAATCAATAGTGTATTATAGTGTTCAGAATATCGAGCAGTGGAAATTAAAATATGATCACATTATTTTTATAGTTGGTAAGATAACCAAGATCCTAGTCCACTTTTAAATCTTTGCTACCCATTTAGAAGATCGGCATAATGAAATAAACCTCACAATTAAAGGTGTGGGAATCTATTTATATAACACTCCTTTTATAATATGTGAAGAAATAACCTATACATAATTTTTTTACAAGATCGAAAACCTAATTTAATCTGATCGTTCATCTAGATTCACAACCTAAGAAACTTCCTTTTGATTAGTAGAGTAAACAATACGATACTAGATTTTGATTACAAAATGAATAAATCTGTGATCTAGAATAAAAATTAGAATGAAAATATTAATAAAATAAATATAAAAAACAATGTAAATTAATAAAGAGAAGATTATGTATAATTTGATTCGGCTCTCAAAACATTGACCATTTCAGAAGTAGAGAGTTGAACATTGAAGATCCCATATGATCATATCATTGGAATAGTTTTTATGGAATATATCAGTCATTTTCATGAAAATACTTCTTTCTATAATGTATTTAATGGGTGTCTATTGAGAATTCATAGAACTACATGAATTTGTCTCTATTTATTGATTAATCACCTATATTCATCATCATTTATCTTTTCACAGGAGTTTATTAAGCTCATCACCACCATTCGATGGTTAGAAATATTTATAATAAGAAAATACTTCATTAGCTATTTAATTTTTATTCTTATTAAATAATAATATTAACTGACTTTAATTCTAATATTAAACTCATTTAGACAACATCTAATATGTTTGTTAGAATAAATGAGAGTTTTTCAAATAATTAAACTAATTTAAACCACTCCCACTAACATGCAATAAATTGATAATTTAGAAACATTAAAAATAGAGTATAAAATAAAATATTTGAGATTTTTTATTTCCATAAGTATTTTTATGATATTTTATCTACTAAATATGTCATAATATATTCATTATAATATATATTTATTTTATAAATTAATAGAATATTTAAAATAGTTTAATTTATCTTGATGTTTTTTAAAAATATTAAAATTCATTTAAAACAGAGTTTACTATAAAATTATGGAAACATTAGAAAATATATAATGTGTTTGAGAAACATGGGTGGTGGGGGGGGGGGGGGTCCAAGTTTATTCAATTTTTCAATGAAATCGATCTATCAATTTTTTATCTTCATACTTATGGTCAATCCATATAACATACAGTCAGTCCATATAAGCTTCTGATTAATAAAATTTTTAGTTGAAAACCTATAAACTCATTGTAGATAGAAAAACCAATTTTCATTTGATTTATATTAAGATACAACAAAACCATAAGATAGTCTGAAAATAGATCTGTAGGTAATGGGTTTTTTCAGGCACACATATTGGTAAAAATAAAATGCATGTGTTGTGTAAGGGTAGAAAGTTTTTTTTATAATAATGCATACATGTTAATCATATGCCATTAATTCTACATAATTTTATCCTAGTTAACTTTATAAAGGTAAAATAAAAAAATATATATACTACATAAGGTAATCTGAAAAATATATAGGTTATGTGATGTTAAGATTTAATTTTAACTTGTTGTATAAGGGTAAAATAATATTTTAACTATTTACGTAAGGGTAAATATAAATCTTGGTAAAGGTAGTGATAAACATATAAGTGATTTTTAAGGTTAATCTATGACTACTTAATCCCGTTTAAGGGTATCCTGAAAATTGTATAAGGGTAAACTTATACAATCATAAGGGAAACCTGTGTGTTTCATACCATGTGTATTGGTAGACTAAGAGTTAGATAAGGGTAACTCAAATTATTTAAATCCTATGTAAATTTAGAATAGAATTCACAAAAATTTGAAAGTATTTTTTCAAAACTATCGTAAGGGTAATACTATAGTAACGTAAGGTTAGAAATAGATATGCAAGGGTAACATGAAATTGACATATGTTATGTAATGGTAAACACAAAGTTACATAATGGTAAGAGTTAAAGTATAGATTCTATGTAATGTTATAATGGAAACTTATGTAAGGGTAGAATATAAATTTTATATCTTATGTATAGGTAAAATAGAAATCACGTAAAGGTAGAAATAAATTCTTAAACTATAACATCCCGGTTCCCGAAGAAACCTAGAGGTGCACCATACCAGGTTCGTCACATGGCCTCAAGTGAATTTCCACAAATGCTAGAGGCTTTCGACTATTAGTGAGGGCCGTGGGTGTGATAGTAAGGAAACTATTCCCTCATTGGCAGAGTAACACTGCAGAAATAAATATATAACAATAAAGGAAGCAGTAATAAGACCATACAACAATAAACAGAGGAAGTCTGAAGAAATAAATAACTGGAGAACATATATAAATGATTCATGATACGTATATCTAGAAAAATAGGCAAACAAGTCACATTGATGGAATAAATTACTAAACCAATGTATAAAAAAAATAAACTCCAATTGCATCGGAAGCCTCAGCTTGGTCCCACGCTCTCCATCTCCACAAAAGTCAATTACCTAAAGTAGAAGGGAGTTTTCCTTTATCTATAACTGCATCAATATAATCTGTTTGGGCCCAAAAGCATGACCCAAATAGGGTGTGAGGCGAATACCAGTAGGCAACCTCCGAAAGATCTTTGCCTAAAAGTTAGTGAATATATATGGTAGGTAATAAGAAAATAGAAGAAGTAAATAAGTAAGCAATCAAAATTAAACATCCTACAGTTTCAATTGCATTCATTTTCATATATCAAGTATGCAGATATCCACAAATGGGTAACCCTATGGAAATTACTCACAGCCTAACCCCTCTGGTTCAACCAAAACAATCACTAGAAACCCCCTGGGCAGTACTCGCAGTCTAACCCCTCTTGTTAAGATATAATAAAGACTCTCTATGGAAGCACTCACCTTCAATTCCCCTTGTGGTCTCGTATCGGTAACTATAGACACTCTAGGGAAGAACTCAATGTCCAATTCCCCCTGTGGTCTCACAACGTGGAAACTATAGGCACTATGAGGGAGCACTTATGTCCATACCCCCTATAGTCTCATAAAATAAAGTAAACAGACACTCTGGAGAAGCCCTCAACGTCCATTCTCCCTATGGTCTACTCCGCCTGGTTCCCACAGCCAATTATAAGTAAATCGTGCACAAACGATATATGACAGCCAATGTAAACCTCAATAACTACTAGGCTAAATAGTCTATAACATGTCACAATATATCAAATAAAATCACTCTATCCTAGTAGTACTAAGAATGGAAAACAAAACAGTCTAACATGAAATGCTTGACCAAAAGGTCACAACTAAGAAAAAATGGGAAAAAAATCCATAACAACGTAAAATAACCATATTTAAAATCATAAATCCTCTACTCAAGAATACAAGGCATAACAGTAAGTAACAGGGCTAAGAACCATAAACCCGCAATACACTGAACAAGGGTATTGGGAACTTTTGCACATATAACTCAAAGAATAACTAAGGAAAGGCACAAACCACCTACCTCGGCGTTGCACAGTCAATATACGTGATCATTAGGACATGAATCACCCTAGAACACGAGAGATCTACGAAAACACTAACAACTTTCAACTGAGGATATCTCGTGAAAGATGTGAAATCAAGAGATGAGGTTCTAGAAGAAGGAATAACTCACCGATGTGATTTCAATGCAACTGAAAGAGTTCGATTCAGAGAAAGGATGATGAGTTGGGGGCTCGGAGAATAATTTCCTGCCACAGACGCTCCTGGATGAGATAGACCAAGAAGGAGGTTGTTCTATCGATTAGACACGACCCCAATCCTTTTAATAAAATAAAAATAAAGTACACAGAATGTTATTTAAAAGTAAACAATGTGTACTTTCCCATACCGAGATTCTCTTTAGGCGGTCTTCAGGTCACCCCACACGGCCATGTGTTCGGCCGTTACACGGCCATCACACAACTACCCGCAAAAAATGAGTACACGGTGTGTACTTATAAGTATACAACATGTACTCCTGAAATTTTTAGAAACTCCTCTTTTTCTTGAAAACACCAAAAAACAAGATTCATACCTGAAAGAAGATCTGAGTTCCTAAAAACTTTCCCCCTTAAAGAAATTCTTCTATGAATTTCCCTTGCAAGGCAGTGTAGAAAAAGAATCCTCGAACAGCTCTGGCCACTACGATCGTACATCTACCTCCCTCTCCCAAGTCTCGTCCTGTACCTGCCCGTGCTTCCATAGCACTCGTACTAGAGGAACTGACTGGACATAGAGAACCGTCGCACTACGATCAAAAATCCGGATAGGATGCTCCCCGAATGATGCATCCACTTCCAGCTCATCCTTATCGAGTTGAAAAACATGAGACAATTGTGAGAAGTAACTCAGCAACTAAGAAACATGAAAGACATCGTGAATTGCTCGATACCTCTGAGGTAACATAAATTGATGGTAAAACAACCTGAATGTCTCTAAAACCTCAAATGGTCCAACATATCTCATAGAAATATTTCCATATCTCCTAATACTCCTATGTCTCATCCTCAGTGTAACACATTGGAAAACCTGATCTCTGACCTCGAACTGAAGAGGTCATCTCCGTCGATCGGCATAAGACTTCTGTCATGACTGTGTAGTATCCATCCTCTTCTTAATCAACTCTATCTATTCTGTGGCCTCCTGGACAAGATGAGGTCCCAGCATAACTGCCTCTCCTACCTCCTGCAAACATAAGGGTGATCGGCATGGCCTACCATACAAATCCTCATAAGGTGCCATATGAATAGTTACTTGAAAACTGTTACTATAGAAAAAATGCACAATAGTTATGTGCTTATACCAAGAACCTAAAAAATCGAGGACCCATGCTCTCAACATGTCCTCAAGCACTTGAATTGTACGCTCAGACTGGCCGTCTGTCTGGGGATGGTAAGTTGTACTCAGAAGTACCTGGGTACCCAAAGCCCTCTGTAGTCCCCGCAAGACCCGAGAAGTAAAACGTGCATCCCTGTCTCAAAAAATGGAGTGTGGAATACCATGTATATGTACAATATCTTGGATATACGACCTTACTATCTCATAAATACTAAATGTATCCTTAATTAGCAAGAAGTGAGAATCCTTCATGAGTATGTCAATGACAACCCATACCACATCATTCCCAAAAGGAGACCTCAGTAGACCTATCACGAATTCCATCACGACATCTTTCCACTTCCACTCAGGAATGGGTAATTGCTACAAAATCCCTGCTAGTCGCTGATGCTCCACCTTCACCTGCTGACAGGTGGAACACGTCATGAAGAAACCAACAACATCTCTCTCCATTCTAGGCCACTAATACTGACAGTGTAGATTGTGATACATCTTTGTGACACCAGGAAGAACTGGACAAACTGAGGAATGAAAGTCCCACATCAGCTCCTCACGTATGTATGCTGACACCCATATGTACCCATGAAAACGCAAGATCTCATCCTTTCCTATGGTCAATCCAGAAAGATGGTCCTCTCCTAACAAACTTTCACATAGGACTAGGCCTTCAGAATCTGATAGCTGCCTCATTCTCACTCGATCAAGTAGAGTAGAGGTAACATCTATAAATGAAATAAACATCTACCCCTATTTGTCATACAGCTCCAAATTCATCTTTGAGATCAAAGCCATAAGATTCCACTCACTACTGGCCTCCTAGACTGCTTGTATCTGGGTCCTCCTGCTCAACGCATCAATTAATGTGTTTCCTTTCCCACGCGTGTAGGCTAGATCAAAGTCAAAGGACTCAAGGTACTCAAAACATCTTCGCTATCTCAAATTCAGATTTCCCTGAGTGAAGATTCACTTTATAATTTAATGATCTGTGAAAACCACAAAATACTCTCCCATAAGATAATGTCTCCAACAACGCATTTCATGAAAAAATGCAGCCAACTCAAGATCGTGAATTGGGTAATTCCCATCATGTGGACTCAAATGCCGAGACTCGTACGCAACGAATCCTTCTCCCTGTATAAGCACTTCTCCCATCCCAATACAGGATGTACCATAGTACATAGTATAGCTCTTTCCTGGATCTCGAAATACTAGTATCAATGATAATGTCAACCTCTATTTCAGCTCTTGAAAGGATGACTCACAATAATATGACCACAAGTACTTCACACCCTTCTTAGTTAGGACCGTCAGTGGAACCGCTAAGCATGAAAATCCCTGTATGAAATGTCTGTAGTATCCATACAGCCTTATAAAACTCTAAACATCAAAGAAATTCTTTGTCTGCACCTAGGAAACTAATTATTTCACATTCTCTAGGCCCATTGATTCTCTTATCTCCGAGATAACATGACCCAAGAAGTGGATTTTGACCATCCAAAAGTGGAATTTTGAGAGCATAGAATATAACTGATGCTCTCTCAGTGTAATCAGAATTATCTCAAGAAGTGTGGAATGTTCGTGTCAAGTGTGATAGTACACCAGAATATCCACCACAAAAACTACCCTGAAATCATCCATGTACGGATGGAACACTTGGTTCATCAGTACCCTGAAAACTACAGGTGCGTTCGTGAGACCGAACGACATAACCACATACTCGTATAGAACATAACTTCTCTGAAAGGATGTAACAGGTATATCTAATTATATAATGTGAAACTGATGACAACTAGATCTCAATTCAATCTTCAAGAATACCTGGGATCCTCGAAGCTTATCAAAGTGACCATCAATCATCGAAAAGGGACATTGGTTCTTGACTGTCAACTGGTTCTACTTTCGATAATCCACTCAAATTCTAAGGGTACCTTCCACCATTTTTGCAAATAGAACAGGAAAACCCCAAGGATAAGTACTGGTTCAGATGAAACCATTTTCCTATAAGTCCTCCAACTGATTCTTGAGCTCCTGTAACTCTAGTGTAGCCATCCTATAAGGAGGAATGGACACTAGTGCCACTCCTGGAACAAGCTCAATAGAGAAGTCTACCTCATGCTCTAGAGGAAATCCTAAAAAGTCCTCTAGAAAGACATATTTGAAATGATCCACCACTGGAGGAAATTCCATCTGTTATGTCCCCTGGTTATCTAGATACAGACTAGCAGTATGGGATGTAACTCCTCTGAACCCATGATACTCAAGTCCCATTTTTCTCACCTGGACATCCCACTTTCCCTTATGTAGAAACATACCACCCCCTAGTGACATAAAACTCAGCCTGTGGAGATAGAAATCGGAAACACCCAAGAAGGAAACTAACTAGTCCATTCTGAGGATGAAATCATAGCATGTTATCTCTAAGAAATAAAGGAACCATAAGAAGTTATACCCACAACCTCTAGAGGGAACTCCTTGAACTCTCGTACAGTAGCTATTATTTTCCAAAACAGAGTGTCCAACGTCAAGATATCTGCAGAAGAAAAGATACAGAGCCCAAGGCTCTACACAGTAACAAAAAATATGATACTATGGGAAGACCCTGTATTGAAAAGTGATGAAGCTGAAACTAAGGCAACTAAGATCATACCTCGAACTGTAGATGGTTTGGGTTCCTTCTCTTGCTAGGTCTGCTCCACTGCGAAATCCTATCATGCACCGCGGCCCTGTGACCTTACCTTACTACCCTAAGCTGATCCACCTTGTTGTTGCTGAAAACCTCTTGACTGGCTACAATAGCCATAACCTCCATCTTGACCTGAACGATCAGAAGAACTCCAGTTCCTAGACTGATAAGAAATTGGTGGGGCTGCTCCTGAATGAGTAGTCACCAACTTATGGTGAGAAAAACTGACAGAAACAATGAAGGTGACCCATCTTATTGCAAGATCGTCACTCCCTTAGGTTTCTCGGGCAATGTGGCCTCGTATGCCCACTCTTCCCACACAGGTAGCAGACCACCTGGCCAAAAGAAGAAGTATCCCACAACTTTAGATCCCCGCACATAGTCTCCCTATGGCACTTCAGGCTGTCAGTCTGAGGGGTACCGACACTGGATGTTGAAACGCCCAAGATCAAAGCTCCATAATCCCTCAGATTGTGCTCCTTTATCAGAGCCTATTTGGATATAGAGGTGATGGAAGTCATCATGAAGATTTTCACCGAAGACTAGACGTCATTCCTAAGACCATACTTGAATTTCTTCCCCAGAAATAACTGATATCCTCCTAGAATAGGCATGAAGTTCTGTAACTCTGTGATGTGAGAAGAATAATCCCTAACCAAGAGATTACCCTGATGCAGACTCATGAACTATTAGGCTTGATCGCCCCTCAAATTATCTGGGAAGAATTATTCATAGAAGGCATGTTGGAACTCATCCTATGCCATAACTTACTGGTATCCCTTCTGTGTGATCACATCCCACCATCTCTTGGAAGAGTCCGAAAGCATATATGTTGCAAGCTTCACCATCCTCTCTGAAGGTGTCTCCAGATGCTTGAAGATAGACAACAAGGATTTTAACAATGACTCTGCAGACTGAGGTCCTCTGTCCCTTATAAAGGTGGGAGGATTCTACTACTGGAAAGCCCACGTCAATTCTTCTATCGACGGGGCAGGAGGCGGTGCTCCTTGGAAGGTCTTATTGAACCTCATAAAGCCCTCTCTGAACTGTGTGTCAGCACCAGTGTCTAGAATGAAGGTCGGTCAAGAATGGAAATAAATGAGGATCCACTAGTAGTTCGTGATCATCCATCTCTATTGTCTGATCACTTCCTTGTATCTGGCATACAACCGGAGGATGTCTCAGTGGCATGAATCTGCAGGGTCAAGCACACACCTTAGATTAATATTATCAAGGAATGAAACATAGAAGTAAAATAAGGGAACAAGGGAAGGAATTCATTCAAGATTTTCAAAATAAGGATATATAGTGTGTATAACCCCTACACAACATGTTCCTTTAAGCCTTCACATAGTCATGTACTCCTACCCACTCAGGTCATGTAACACCCCAAATACATGATGTGTTCTCCCAAGACACGGTGTGTACTTGATTCATTACCCCTACCTGAGTTCTTCTACATGACTAACTCACACGGTTCTCATAGGACAAGACTACATGACATGTTTGTTCCTGACACGACATGTACTACTTAGGTTTCAACTGACCATGTTGTTAGTCACACGAGTGGACACACGACTGTCTCTACCCAGCATGTTTATGCCAGACATGGCGTGTACTAGAAGGATTCCACCACCCCATTTTTTTGTTACACATCCAGATACAAGTTCTATACTACATAGAATGTTAAATATTAACACAATGTGTATAACCTATGTTTTATCCATCCGTTTCATTAGTAACACGAGTGGACACATGGTTTACAAAACTTGGTGCGTACATACGGTACACAACATGTCCCACCAAAGATTTCCCAACACCGTGTTTCTGTCCACATACCCAGTGACATGTTTAGAGACTACATGGTGTGTACATACAGTACACGACATGTACTTAAGAAAAAAAGTTCCTTCCTAAACAGAAGGACACATAGCATGTATTTATCATTATGCGCCGTGTATTCTGGGGTTTCCCAAAAATAAGCCTCAAAAACTACACCAGAACCCAAAAAACATTGAAACAAACATTAAAGTTTCAAATTCCAATCTTTGAGGGCCCAAACCCCCTACGAATTAAATCTTAGCATCTTATCATGTCATATAGAAGCAAAACAAAAGTTATGAACCACCAAATTCCAGTCTATGAGGGCCCATAACACCTCAGGAACCAATGATTGGAATTTATTCAAACGAAAACTTAAATATTATAAATATGCTATCAAACATTAGGTATTCTATCAAGGAATATATCACATGATCATGTATATCTAGCACGACATCTATCTCAACAACCTGAAATTAGTAATGCACCCTAAATGGAAAGGAAAAAATGCATGACATGTGATCTCTAGCAAGTGACTATATGATGCATGATATGGAATACCCTCATCTCATTGGGTTGCTACAAAAATAGAACCTTAATAATATTAGTGATAAAATTAAAAAACATGTGAATCACCTAATGGTGAAATCAACTCAACTGTAAAAAGTGGAAAACAAGAAAAATAGAATATACAAGGTAAATCGTCTTTTCCCTGTACATGGGTTAGCTACTCCAAGGAACAACTTATTACAAAGTACCTATTCCTTCCAATACCTGGCTATAGGCTCCAAATAGTAAGTCAAGAAGAAAAGAATTCCTCTAATACCACTTTGTAACGTCTCAGTTCCAGAAGCCGCTTAGAGGTGCCCCTTAACCGGTTGGTCACATGGCCTCAAGCGCATTTCTTCAAACACCAGAGCCTGTCGACTAGTAGTGAGGTCCTTGGTTGTGATAATGGGGAAACTATTTATTCATTAGCAGAGTAACACAAGGAAAATAAATAGATAATAATAATAGAAGTAGTAATAATACCGTACAATAATAAACAGCAGAAGACTAAAGAAATAAATAGGTGGAGCACATATATAAATGATGCATGATACGTATATCTAGGAAAAAATACAAACAAGTCACAATTCTAGAATACGGTACTAAACCAATGTACAAAAAAACTCTAACAACATTGCAAGCATCATCTTGGTCCCATTCCCTCCAGTTCCACAAAAATCGAGTACATAAGTAGAAGGCCATTTTCCCTTATCTATACCTGCAGAAATATAATCTATTTGGGCACAAAAGAATGATCCAAAAAGGTTGTGAGATGAATCCTAGTAGGCAACAACCCAAAGATCTGTGCCTAATAGTCAATGACTATATATGGAAGGCAATCAGAAAAAAGATGTAGTAAACAAGGAATTACTCAAAATTAAACATCCTACAGTTTCAATTGCATTCATTTTCATATATGAAGTAAACAGATAATCACAAATGGGTAAACCTCTAGGAATTAATTATAGTATAACCCCTCCGGTTCAACCAAAAAAAACACAAGAAACCCCCTGGGAAGTACTCATAGTCTAACCCTTCTGGTTCAGATATAGAAAAGACTCTTTGAGGAAGTACTCACCGTCAATTCCCCATGTGGTCTCGTATCGGTAACTATAAACACTCTGGGGAAGCACTCAATGTTCAATTACCACTGTGGTCTTGTAACAAGGAAACTAAAGACACTCAAAGGGAGCACTTACATCTACCCCCTATGGTCTCACAACATAAAGTAAATAGACACTTTGGAGAAGCCTTAAACATCCATTCTCCCTATGATCTACTACACTAGGTTCCCACAACCATGTGTAATTCAATCATACACAAACGATATAAGACAACCAAAATAAATCTCAAGAAATACTTAGCTAAACAATCTAATACATATCACATCATGTCAGATAAAATCACTCCATCCTAACAGTACTAGACATGGAAAAAAACAGCCTAACAGAAAATGCTAGACCAAATGGTCAAAACCAAGAAAACCTAGGAAAAAAATTCCATATCTAGGTAAAATAACCCTATTTACAATCATAAATCCTCTACTTAATCACACAAGGAATAAAATTCAATATTAGCGCTAAGAACCATAAACACGCAATACCCTGAACATGGGTATTGGGCACTTTGGAACATATAACTCAAAGACTAGTTATTAAAATGTACAAAACACCTACCTTGGTGTTTCATGGTTGATATGCATGAGCCTTGGGCCTTGAATCGCCCTATAACACCACAGATCTATAAAAACTCCAAAAAAAATTCAACCAAGGATATCTAGTGAGAGAGGGGAAATCAAGGGATGAGGTTCTAGAAGAAGGAATAACTCACTGATGTGATTCCAACGCAACCAAAAAAATTCGATTCATAGATGGACGACAAGTCGGGGGATCAGAGAAGAATCTTCAGCCATAAACACTCTAAGACGATATAGACCTAGAAGGTGGGTGTTCTATCGATTGGACGTGACCCCAATCATTTTAATGAAATAAAAATAAAGTACATGACATGTTCTTTAAAAGTACACAACATGTACTTTCCCTTACCGAGCTCTACTTTAGGCAGTCTCTAGGTCACCCCACACGACCATGTGTTTGGCCATTACACATCCAGGACAGGGCTACCCGCGACAACCAAGTTCACGCCATGTACTTATAATTACATGACGTGTACTCCTGAAATTTCCAGAAACTCCTCTTTTTCTCGAAAACAATAGAAAACAAAATTCATACCTAAATGAAGATCCAGGTTCTTACATAAACACTACATATATTTAATAAACAATGGTGAATAAAATTAATAAAAATAATATAGTTATAAATTTTTTTTGACGTATAAAATAATAAAAATATAATAAAAAATATTTCTTTTTGTCAAAAAAAAATAATTCAAATATTTATTGATAATTTTATTATTAAAAACAAATTTTGAAACATATATACTCCAAAATATATAAACCAAAATACATACTCTACTATCAATCTCCAAAAACTAACACTTTTTAGCTCTAACAATCTCCCACATTTAGAGAATTACTAGATTGAAAAATATTCTTCAAAATTGAAACAAACTAATTAAAATAATTCTCGTTTTTTATATTTATCAAAAAGAAATATATGAAATATTTAAATTAAACCCCATCAATAAAAGTAATATAAAATTGTATTTTCATAAAAAATTTCAATAATTTCATATTCAAATTTAATTTTAAAATATATATCAAAATCCAATGGTTTAGAAAATATGATAGCCATTTGTTTTTCAATTAGAATATAGTTTAAACTAATATCTACATTATTCACATGGCCCCTAAGTAAATGAAATCAATCACCTATATGTTTTTCTATTATTTTATAAATAATTTTTTTAAATAAAAATAAAACTAGAATTATCACCGAATATTATGATTTTATTAATGAAAATATTAAAATCAGATAATGTGTATTTAATCCAAATACTTTGAGAACAATAACAAGAATAAGAAACATACTCAACCCCCAATGCAGATAATTAAACTAGAAGTATATTCATAGTACTCCATGAAATTATATTATTATCTTGATAATGTCATATACTTGTTGTGGTTTTTTGGTCAAGACAATATAGTAAAAAGCTGAGTTAGAATATAATAGTAAATCAAAAAATTATGATTTGAATAAATAAAACTAACTTTATAAGTTCACTTATAAAATGTTATTACTCTCCTAATAATGTTAAAATTAATTTCATTTGGATTTTACTGATATCTATCACATAAACAAACTAAAAACGTTATATCTACTCTAGATGCAGTCATATAATGTAAGAGACCTATCATGCCACTATATAGTTAAACATCAATACACTCTGTAGTATCATCCATCCAATTTGTAATTAGTACTCATTGGTGTTTTAATAGACTTGTATGAATCAATGGAAAAGTTTTTAAAAAGTTCCTTAGAATAAGTCGACTGATTTACAAAACTACCACAATTTTAGTAGTCAATTTGTAAGCCAAGAAAAAATTTGTATCCTCCCATTAAGCTCATATCAAAATCAATAGTCATTATTTTAGAAAAATAATTAGAAATTAAATCATTTTTAGAAGTAGATATTATTTCATAAACTTATATTTTTACAATATAAATATCATTTGAAACATTCATTATAAAATAAAAATATAAAAAATTTATTTTGAAAATTAATTTGTAATAAATATTGATTTACTCTATCATACTAATTTCTAGGTACATTATTTAGAACAAATAAATCATTAATATGATTAAAAACATGTTTTTTTAAATATTTCATTTTCAAATCTAGGGGTCGTTTAACAAATACTTTTTTAGAAATTGTTCCATTTAAAAATTTACTATTTATATCATTTTAAATAAATTGATATTTTGAAAAGATGAAAATAATCAAAAACATTAATATCATCGATCCTAAAAATATGAGAAAAATAATCCTCAAAATAAATTCCCACTTCTGAATAATCACCTTGAACAACTAGTCTGGCTTTATTATTAACCATATTTCTATCTTCATCATGTTTATTATAAAAACACCATATAGTTCATCTCATTTGTTTATATTTTGGTAGTTCAACCAAGTTTCATAATTTATTTAATTAAAATAGATTTATTTTACCATAAACAGAATTAGTACATTTTAAATCAACCTATTCATCATTAATATTAATATGCACAAAATTAGAAAAAAAATTTAGAATTAGAACAATAATATAATGTAGATTTCCATGTTTGTATACCAGATTTAACTTTTCATATAAGTTTTTTAATAGGATGAACTTTAATAGTTTTCCACTCTTTA
The DNA here is from genome assembly GCA_963277665.1 of Viscum album. Taxonomy (NCBI): domain Eukaryota; kingdom Viridiplantae; phylum Streptophyta; class Magnoliopsida; order Santalales; family Viscaceae; genus Viscum; species Viscum album. The sequence goes on from OY728145.1 coordinate 445,159,874, forward strand.
GGACTAGTTTGAAAGTAGATTTTATCCCCATAAACTAATGAAATATAATTATTTTCTTGTTATATTCACCAAAGTTGGATTCCTTGAATTGTTCATCATGTTTATTTAAATATGATTTATTCTTATTATTACTTGTTTCATTAAATTTAAGATGAAAATAATCATAAAAACTAAATTTATGTTATTTAAAAACTTATATATATTACTGGTATTAAAATAACCTAAAAATATCCTTTCATCACTTTTAGAATTAATATTTTTATTTTCTGAATTATCGTTTTTATTTAAAATATATATTATATCAAAATACCATATAATATCAAATTTTTGGTTTAAACCATTTAATCAATCCCGAAGGGGTTTTATTTTAAAATAATCTAATAGAAAAAATATTCAAAACATGATAATAAATATTAATAGTATTGTCCCAAAAACATTTTGACACATTAAAATAAATAAAAATTAAACTATATATTTCTTGAATTGATATATTGTTTCTTTCGACCACACCATTTTGTTGTCATGTCCTCGGGGAATTTTTTTTATATCTACTATCATAGATATATTTATTAAATTATAAATTATCAAGTCTATCACCTCTATCACTTCTGAAGGAGACATTTGAATGAACTTTGATATTTTGAATAATTTTATAAAAAGAAAAAAACATGGTAATATTTTCATATTTATGAGATAAGAAATGAATCCAGATGAATATAATACAATCATTGAAAATTAAAAATATATATACCATTCCTCCAAAACAAGTATGTTTTATTAGACTAAATAAGTTAATATGTAAAAATTCGAGACATCTAGTAGTTCTAACATTATTAAATGATGCAAACCTTTCTTTATGAATTTGTAACTTTTATACATGAATAAAAAAATACTTACTTTTATTTAACCTTTTCAATTATAAATACTGTCCATGATTTGAAAACATGTGCAACATAATGATTTTTTCATGTCAAAGTTTCTTATTCCAAAAAAGTCATTTACTTCTACAACATTCCAATACTTGATGTTATATTTTATTATATCCAAAATTAAAATTGTGTAAACATTATGTTTTATATTTTTGGAAAATAGAGTAGATTTATTTTTCAAAACCAAACATTTATCATCTTCAAATATAATATTTATACAATCATCATAGACCTATGAAATACTTATTAAATTATGTTTTAAACTACATATAAATAATACTTTTGAAAAAATAATAGTTTTTAAAAAACCAACATATTCAATACATTTATTATGTACTTTATATTTATCTCTAATTGTGGCATGACCTCCATCAAATGAATTAAAAGATAAAAAATTTAAATTCCTCCTATCAATCTTCTAGAACGCCAACAGACTAAATACAAAGAATAATTGTGACTTATATATCATATTTCCTAAAACTAATCATGTAGAATAATTTATTACCCATTATCACATGGGTCAATTATATTATTAGAATTTGTTTAATTTAAATACATTTAAAGCATATATTTTTGGGCTGTTCAGAATACAATATTTTAGAAATAAATATTGTATTTCCAAATGATTATTTAAATATCAAAAAACAGTCATTGTAATAATTCCCTTGAATTTTAAAATTTAATAAGTAACATTTGAAATATGTACTTTTGATATTGTAATTGAATTATTATTATTCAACCTTATTGAAAGGATGTTTTAACCAAAACAATTCTTGTTATATTTTGGTTTCATCTTAGAAATCATTTTACCATACTTTTATTTTCCTTGAAAACATATAAATAATGTTTCTTTAATATTAAAAAAATTCAATCTTCAAATCCAAATTATTTTTTTAAATATATACTAAACTAGATTGAACATTATCATTCTAAATAAAAGTGGTATTTTATAATTTTTTTTATTTTCTATGCTGAGTTTTTTAGACTCCATATCATCTTTTTTCAATTCCTCTAAGACAAAATTAAATGTTCTTTGATGATATTTATTTTTTAATTAAAAAGAATATTAATGTTTTTAAATTACTTATTTTACTTTCAATATTTAGAAATTAAATTATTTTTACACACATCATTTTGGGAAACACTAATATTCATATATTCATATTAATTTTTAGTTTCTCATTTTATTCAATATTCTTCTTATTTTTTAATTTTATACTAGTATAGTTTTCTATAATTAAGATTATATCGCTGTTTTATTACAAATTATGTTAATAAATATGTTTGTATTTAAAATTTACATAATTAGAATAAAAACAGGAATCATAATCACTTTCATTTTCAACTTCTATGACTAAATTACGATCAATATTATAAGTATTTATTAAATCAGTAAAAAATGATTCATGGACCACTTAATGTGTAGCCATGAAATAATGGTTTCCTTTTTCTTTTTCAATTCCATTTTTATTGCTAGAATATGAACTATCAAAAGGATTACATGCTCCAAAAAATTTCATTTTATTGCATCCTTTCCCCTTTTATATTCTCTAAATGTTTGAGATTAGGATAGTGTGTCCTGATAAGTGATTTCTTCCAACACTCATGAAAGATTAATAATGAAACATTATTATTATTTTTTGAATTATATTTATTTTAATATTTTTTTCTTTATTTAAATATTCATATTTCCTCTATTATTCATCAATTTAAAAAATGTAATTTTAAATGATCCATCTCTTTTAAAAGTTCAAGGAACATAGATTCAAAAGAGTTATAGGATTCATTAAAATTAAACATAAATGAAATAACTTTCTTCCTTGTATACATGTAATAATTTTTTTTTTCAATTTATGTTCATATTGTAGAAAAGAATCAATTACTTCATATAATGTAAATTCAGTAAAATTATTACTTTCATCCATCACCACTTTCTCAGCATGTGATTTTTTTGGTATATCTAAAAACATTTATTATGAGATGCGATATCCAGGACTTTACTAAGTGTACTTATAATTTTTTTAATAATTTAAATAAATTGAAAATCTAGTTCAATAAATCCACTTTAACCATAATAAAATAATGTTAATCTTCATGTAGTATTCTTATAATGGTTCCTTTAATCTTATTATCCCATTGTGAGTAACTTTTAGAGTTATTCAAATGTAATGGGTTTAATTATATACTAAAAAAGGGATATATACACATATATTTATAAAAAAATAAAAAATATATTTTACTATATAATTCAAAACATAATTTACCATAACATTACCTACAAGTTCATATGGATCAGCTTCAATAATTTGTATAGTTTCTTTCTGACTTTATTATGTCCCAAACTTAATTTATTTAAGTAGGATACTAAATTTTCCTAAAAAAACTCATAATAAATTCCATAAAAAATAAGGGCATTTAGGTATCTATCCATTATTTTCATTTGTAAACTTTTTCGTCAAGAATGAATCCTTATTCTTTATAATGTTATTACATGGAAATTTAGTTATAAATAATTTTATCAGTAAAACCTATATCCTGAAGGAACCAATCCATTTAAACCAATATTTGGATCGAGATAGATAGAAATAATATACTAGAAGGGATGTAAGTAGTCTTTTAAAATTTTAAAACAAATTATCAATTAAATATAGTTTTTATATAAATATATAGTGTAAATAAGTGTTCAAAATTTAAGTATAGGGAAAATTAAAATATGAACATAGTATTCTGTAGTGGCTCAAATAACCAAGATCCTCATCCTCTCTTCAATATTCTATACCTAGCGAGAAGATCCATACATACTAATAAACGCACAAGAGGATCAGCCCAATTGGCGAGGACTCGACAAGTGCATCCATGAGACAAGTGCTCAAAACTGGATGGAGACATATTTCTGGGTACTGTAGTAGTGCTGTAGTAGGTACTGTTCGATTGTAACACCCCAAGCTTCTACGGTACGCTTCTATTTGAATAATACAGTAGCGTGTGTTGTACGCAACTTTGAGTTTAACACACACCACAACCAATCAAACTAGCCGTTATGTATAGTAATACCTAATTTTTAAAATTTTAGAAATTTTATCTCTCAAAATGGAATTCATTTTGGGATTCGGAGTATCAAATTTAGCCTAAGGTGAAATTTTGGTACTTTTCGGATAACTTTAATATTTTTATATATAGTGAAAATTACTAAATTTTAATTAAAAACAACTTTTTTAATAAAAATAATTAATAGTGATAAATTTTTAATTTGAGTGGTTTTAAAGTATATTTATAATATATTTTTAACATTTAATACAATGTTGGTCATTGGACATAATTTCACAATTAAACCGGACATAAACAAGTATCAATCTTTTGATAGTTATTATATCTTAAAAACACTATTTTTTTTTGACAGCAGGAATTGATTTTAAATTAATTTCTGCCAGTTCTGTGTTTTGAATTTGGAAAAATGGATTCCATATTTGGAATCAGGATATCCAAATTGTGTAAATAGGTAACTTTTATTTTTAGACATTTTGAATAATTACTTCGGTAAATATTTTATTTACCATGGTTAAAGGTTAAATCCGGTAAATAAGGGTTAAAATAATAATAATATAATAATACTAAATTACCCTAAAACGTATCCTAACCTTATTGGTGGATACATGTCCGAACATGGGCATCTTTGGGTCGATTTTGGGACCCCATGGATCCACTTGTAGGTGATATGAACACTTTATTTTAATTAAGTTAAAATAAATACAAAAATGACATAAGCATATATCTTTTAGCAACAAATTTTTTACATAGGGTTATATATTTTGGATTTTCGATTATAAATATTAATTAGAAAGATAAAACGATTTCCAACATAATGGTAGTTTATTTATAATTTTTATACATTATATAATTTAATTTCTTTATGACACAATGATGATGAAGTAATTACCAAATTAATGAAAAATTAGAATAATAGATATTATAAATACCCAAATAAATGTAATTTGAGACTTTTTATAAATACCAATAATTTTATAAGGATAATATGACATGTTAGGATTGATTTAATTAACTGTTTTCGAAGTAATCATTCTGTTAGTATTTTTACAAAAAACAATTATTGAATAGTGTCAAAATTGACATAAAAGAGTTTTAAAAAAAATATTATATTATTAATTGATATTAAATTCCTAAAAATCTACAGTTCGGCCAAGAGACTTATATCATGTTATGTGTATCTTTAATGGACCAATTGGGGGTATCTTTAATTTATATAGTAAGTTTATTAACCATATAATATCAAAATACAAAGAAACATTGTAAAAGTGAAACTAATTAACTAAGAGTTAATACTTAAAGATAAGGTTAATATAGTAACCTAAACCTATCTAAATACTATTGTTTGAGTGGTTTTAGACCTATCCCAACCTTAAAATTTAAATAATCCACTTTTTAGCCATTATAAAAAGAATATAAATTTATTATAAAATAATATTTCTAGCTTTTTCAAAGGTGCCCCTCACCCCTCTTATAAAAGGGAACTCCCCCTTATCTTTAATTAACACCTTAAAAGCCTTTTGGCTCGGCCAAACCCTACCCAAATACTCTCTAAACTTCCCTCACTAAAATCTATGGGCCTTAGTTTGATCATAAATCCAACCTAAGGATCCCTTTTGGTCAAATCAAATGGAAGAACCCGAAGAAGAGATAATGTTTTCACCACCCTTTTTCAAGTTCATTTCTTCTTCAACTTCTTCTTTCTTTGTTATTACCATTATAAAATAATAAATCCACAATATCCTATATAATGTGATATTATTATAAATATGGTACAACCATATTCAGTATTCTATCCATCCTATGAATGACATGTCACCATACGTGCGTACGTACGGCTTACCGTCTCCACGTCGTGGTGTAATTGTTATTCAATATATTATTATTTTGATGGGTATAATAATGATGTGTAATTCATGTAAATAATAAATATAACATGATAATGATTCTTTATATATGATATATCATCCAATTATATATTATATTAATATCAAAAGAATGATATTTTCACTAGTGCGTACATGCTGATTACCGTCTCCACGACGCGATGCGGTTCATTTCCAAGTTCACCATTCATCGATGATTATAAAAATATATATTACTAATAAGTATGTAATATATGAAATAATAATAATAATGTAAATATATATATTTATATATATAAGTATTTATGTACTTACATATATCTTATTCAATACTATGTAAAAACGGAAACAGCGTTTATGCGTACGTACGGACTACCATCTCCATAAGCGGTGTTTTCCATTTCATATATACGTCTATTATTAATTTTTATATTATAAATATATATGATAAATAAATCATGTTTTATATTCTGGAAGTATTTAAATCATGATCTATGTGATACAATCAAGAGTAACAAGTTAAAACACGTACGATAAAGAAAGCGATTATTATCCGAAATATTTATATGACATGAAAATTATAATTAAATGGGTAATATAAAGTCATAAATGAATAATGTATGATATCATAAATATTAATATGGTTATGATATAATTTAATAACATACTATAGTCTTCATACAGGAGACTAAACGTACCCTCGACTAAAGGAAAGTGCAAGGTAAGGGGTTTTCATCTCATTTCTTATTTCCATGAGATTCATGCCATATTTCCACTATTACCTTTTGTGTGGTGTATGTATTGCCCATAATTGTATTATTTGTGTAATAAAATTTAATTTATGCATATTTACATATTCATTGTATGGTACCTCTTTCATGGGCTGTATGTTTCGTAAGTTACCAAATTGGTAAGGGTTAATTTCACAACCTCTTTATTATCCGAGGTTGTTTTTACGTAAGTATCTACTGGGACATATTTATTATCCTGATCTATGTTTTATGAAAGAGTTTTCAAAGGTATTATTTTAAGGGAATTTTTACTGAAACATCATTTCAAACGTTTTAAATATTTATTCTTCTACATCTTTCTCATTAATGTCCACATAATGGTTTTTAAGGATTTATTTATATGGACATGAATGTTTTTAAAATGTAAATTACTTTAAAAAGTTTCAAAGTGGTATGGTACACATAGATTCATAAATGTCTTTAAATGAATTATTTTCCAAATTGTGTGACATTTAAATGTTTTCATGAAAAAGAGATATTTCTCTCAAATAGTTTTGATTTCATCTATGTCAGTATCCTTTGATAAATTTTACACTTGTTTGAAGTTGAATTATTATGATACAAATCTTCCATATTGTATTTAAGGTTTTGTGATATGTTTGACTATGGATGAGTTATATTTATTCCATTGATGGTTTATGATTAATGCTTTGGCATTTCTTATGCTAGTTTTAATACGAATGTTTATGTTATATTTCATCCCCTTTTTAAGATGAATGTGTCGGACTAGTATGTTCCGTGTTGGGGACCGGTAAAAGTAAGCCCTCTGGGTTGGGTTCCGGTTACAGCAGACCCTCCGGGTTGGTGTCCTGTTATTAGAGGCACTCTAGGTTGGTGTCCGGTTATTAGAGACACTCTGGGTTGGTGTCCGGTTATTAGAGGCACTCCGGGTTGGTGCCCGGTTATTAGTGGCACTCCAGGTTGGAGTCCGATTACAGAGGCTCTCCAGGTTGGGTTCTGATTACAGTTATCCCTTAGGTCTTGGCACGAGGCCTTGACACAAATATTAAAGTTCAGCATTATGCATTCCATCATTATGAAAGTGTTTAGTGATATTTCATGTGATTATTCGACTAGTAAAATATCAATGTGAATAAGTAAATGGAATTACTTCATTTTATTTTTTCAATATTATGCTGAAGTTCAAGTTTAAAAGGATTTTGTTTTAGTTATACATTTCCTTAAATGTTTATGATTATTTATGAAAGTTTCCGCTGTATTGTTATCCTTACTGAGCATCTGAGCTCACCCCTTTCTATGTTTTATTTTTCCAAGGATTCCAAGAAGTGTATAGTGATTGATATGCAGGGTTAAGCCAAGGGAATAATGGCATTCGTGAAGGATTATTTATATTTTTTTGTATCCTATGAAGTGTAATGTAACATTCATGTATGTAATCTATTTTCCAAGACTGCTAAACCGATTGGTCCTTCGGGACATGATTCCTTGTAATCATGCCAATGTATTAAAATAATGCACCAACTCTGGGTAACTGGGGTCGGGGCGTTACAGTTGGTATCAGAGGAAGTTTAGGAATAACCTTGGAAACTAGATTTAGATAAACTCTGATTAGAGAACGTAGACCTAAGATGAACTTTGAGGATTAGTGTAGAAGAAGTTCCTAGAATATTGGTATTAAAGAGATTTTGTGGGTTTTCCGATCAATATATCCCTGTCTGGATACGAGCAGGTAGAGGCGGATCTGGAACAGATGTACCTAGGGGTAAAACCCGAAAACACCGCTTTGAGCTAGACTCGACTGGGAACTGGTGCACGCCAATGGGCCTTGCTGCACTCTTGGTTACGACACTCTGGGGGGATATGCTTAGGATAATTATCATTTTTCTTTACAAACCATTATGAAGGGTTTATGAGGATATAATTCCTTAAAGAAAACATTTTTATTATTATTGATTATATCCATAAACATTTCAATTTGCATTAGGTATTTTAAAAGTTTGGATTTATTCATTGTAATTCATAAACTGACCTACTTTATGCTATTGTATAGAAATGGCGCCCAGTAGAAGGAATGTGAGCTCTAGTAATACGTATGATCCAAAGAATAATAAGGATCATATCTTTCATGGTCCTAAGCTAGAATTTAGAAGGGAAATAGTCTCCCACGTATTATCATCATATGAAGAAATAGTATCATGTGTTGATAAGATAAGTAAATAATTCTTAGAGTCCTATGGACTTGAAGGGAATCTAGAGAAGGAAAGGATGGTAGAGAGAAGAACAGATAAAGGGAATAAAGTAAAGAAGGATTTTACCATATGTGATATCTGTAGGAAGAATCACCTTGGGAAATGCTAGAAGGGAATGAGAGTATGTTATAAGTGTGGAGAAAAAGGACACCAAGTACGTGACTAAAAGGGTAAGAAAAAGGTTTCAAATGTACAATGATTCATCTGTAAGGAGTTTGGACACTACACAAACCAATGTCCCAGTCATCAGACTATGCTGCAAATGATGCTATTGGATAATAATCAAGTTATGATACTACCACAAATGAAGAGGAATGACTAGTGTTCTTATGTTATTATTTTGGAATTATTTCATTTAAGTGTTGTATCAATGATTTTCTGGAAATAAATAAGGATTGTACTACAGTACTATTTCACTGAGGATTTGAGATTTTATAGTAATAAGAAAAGTGACTCTACAGCGAGTTAAACTTTTTGGAAATTACATAGAAAAAAGGATCTTCAAAGTGTTTAAATTCCTTATAAATTTTGGACTGAGAGTTTGGATAGTAGTATTTTGGATAAGTCTATAGGTTGTAATTGATTAAGTTTGTAAGGTTATTTTTGTATTTTTATAAAAGTACAACACACATACCATGTGACAACCCGTCGCATCGGACAATGCTGCTGGAATTGAACCCCCAACTATAGTGTGATTGGGATTTATTGCCTACCACTAAACTACGTGAGTTACTTAGATTGTATAATGTAGTTTCTTTTTTTAATGGGTTTGATATTGAATTATACATTCATTATATTTGGAACCCTATACGATTAGGATAAATAGAGTATTTTTGGGTTGTCTTATGTTTTGTAGTGAAAGATGAGTTTGTGGTAGAATTTTATTAATGGATAAAACTCTAATTATAAAGTAAGAATATATCCTTATGATCTTATCCAATATCATAAATAAATTTCTCAACATTAAGAAAAGGACCTTTGAATAAAAATGTTTTCCTAGATGGTACTTTAGATAATCACAAATTTATGGCTTTGGGATTGTTGGTCTTTTCATAGCCATGTTCTCTACCACTATCCATCAGATATTAATGGTTATATTTCTCTTCCATATCCATATTTTCCTACATGTAACCCTAGTATGTTTTATTTTCGGTAACCTTCATACTTACCACTCTTTATTTTCAATGGAGGCCTCATTAATCCATTTTTCCGAAGTGGGATTTCAACTAAGATATTATGAAATGTCAACCCCAAGTTTCCAATACTGAGTATAAATTGCGAGGGCACAATTTATTGAAGGAGGGGAGAATGTAACACCCCAAGCTTCTATGGTACACTTCTCTTTGAATAATACAGTAGCGTGTGTTTTACGCAACTTCGAGTTCTAACACACACCACAACCAATCAAACTAGCATTTATGAATAGTAATACCTAATTTTTAAAATTTTAGAAATTTTATCTCTCAAAATGGACTTAATTTTAGGATTCAGAGTATCTAATTTATCCTAAGGTGAAATTTTGGTACTTTTCGGATAACTTTAATATTTTGATGAACAGTAAAAATTACTAAATTTTAATTAAAAACGACTTTTTTAATCAAAATAATAAATAGTGATAAATTATGAATTTGAGTGTTTTTAAAGTATATTTATAATATATATTTACAATTTAATACAATGTTGGTCACTGGACATAATTTCACAGTTAAACCGGGTATAAACAAGTATCAATCTTTTGATAGTTATTATATCTTAAAAACACGCTTTTTGTTTTGACAACAGTAATTAATTTTAAATTAATTTCTTCCACTTCTGTGTTTTGAATTTGGAAAAATGGATTCCATATTTGGAATCAGGATGTCCAAATTTTGTAAATAGGTAACTTTTATTTTTAGACATTTTGAATAATTACTTCGGTAAATATTTTATTTACCATGGTTAAATGGTAAATCCGGTAAATAAGGGTTAAAAAAATAATATAATAATACTAAATTACCCTAAAACGTGTCCTAACCTTATTGGTGGATACATGTCCGACCATTATAATATTTGGGTCGATTTTGGGACCCCATGGATCCACTTGTAGGTGATAGAGACACTTTATTTTAATTAAGTTAATATAAATACAAAAATGACATAAGCATATATCTTTTAGCAAAAAAATTTTTAAATAGGGTTATATATGGTGGATATTCAGCTATAAATATTAATTAGAAAGATAAAAATAATTTATACATAATGGTATTTTATTTATAATTTTTATTCCTTATATAAAGTAATGTATATATGACACAATGATGATGCAGTAATTACCTAATTAATGAAAAATTAGAATAATTGATATTATAAATACCCAAATAAATGTAATTTGAGACTTTTTATAAATAAAAATAATTTTCTAGGATAATATGACATGTTAGGATTTATTTAATTAACTTTTTTCGAAGTAATCATTCTGTTATATTTTTTTACAAAAATCAATTATTGAATAGTGTCAAAATTGACATAAAAGTGTTTTTAAAAAAATATTATATTATTAATTGATATTAAATTCCTAAAAATCTAAGGTTTGTCCAAGATAATTATATCATGATATTTGTATATTTAATGGACCACTTGGGGGTCGCTTAGATTTATATAGTAAGTTTATTGACCATATAATATAAAAATACAAAGAAACATTGTAAAAGTGAAACTAATTAACTAAGAGTTAATACTTAAAGATAATGTTAATATAGTAACCCAAACCTGTCTAAATCCTATTGTTTGAGTGGTTTTAAGCCTATCCCCTCCTTCAACTTTAAATAATCCACTTTTTAGCCATTATAAACTGAATATGAATTTATTATAAAATAATATTTCTAGCTTTTCCAAAGGTTCCCCTCACGCATATTATAAAAGGGCACCCCCCTTCTCTTTAATTCACACCTGAAAAGCCTTTTGGCTCAGCAAAACCCTGCCCAGATACTCTCTCAACATCACTCAATACAACCTAGAGGCCTTAGTTTGATAAGATATCCAACCTAAGGATCCCTTTCGATCAAAGAAAAAGGATGAACCCGAAGAAGAGGTAATGTTTTCACCACCCTTTTTCAAGTTCATTTCTTCTTCAAATTATTCATCCTTTGTTATTACCTTTCTAAAATAATAAATACACTATCTCCTATATAATTTGATATTATTATAAATATGGTACATCCATATTCAGTATTCTATCCATCCTTTGAATGACATGTCACCATACGTGCGTACGTACGGCTTACCGTCTCCACGTCGTGGTGTAATTGTTATTCAATATATTATTATTTGGATGGGTATAATAATGATGTTTAATTCATGTAAATAATATATATAACATGATAATGATTCATTATATATGATATATCATCCAATTTTATATTATATTAATATCAAAAGAATGATATTTTTGCTCGTGCATACGTAAGGATTACCATCTCCACGACGCGATGAGATTCATTTCCAAGTTCACCATTCATTGATGATTATAAAAATATATATTACTAAGATGTATGTAATATATGAAATAATAATGATACTGGAAATATATATTGTAACGCCCCGACCCCAGCTACCCAGAGTCGGTGCATTACTTCGTAACATTGGCATGATCACAAGAAAGATCAAATCTCGAAAGACCGATTGGTTTAGTAGCCTTGGAAACACTAGATATATTCATAAGTTTTACATTACATCATAAAATGAAAAACTACTACAACAACATAATGTTTCCACAATTCACACTATTAACCCCTCATAAAATCCCTGCAGGTCATTCATAACTTACTTCTTCACATCCTGGGAAAAATAAAACATAGAAAAGGGGTGAGCTCAAATGCCCAGTAAGGATAACAATATAGCGGAAACTTTCATAAATAAGAATAAACATTTAAGGCAATGTATAACTAAAAAAAAAGCCTTTTAAATATGAACTTTCAATATGGTATGGCATAAATAAAATGAAATAATTCCATTTACTTATTCACATGGATATTCTACTAATCGAATAATCACATGCAAAAATCAATAACCACTTTCATAATGTTGGAATGCATAATGCCAGACTATCATAACCACATAGCCAAGGCCTCGTGCCAAGACTACAAATAAGATTTTGTCAAGGCCTTATGCCAAGACACTAGTTTGTCTCATGAGACCTACCGATGCATCGAGGAGCTATAGCGGGCTCCACCCGTCACTTACTAAGTCCAATGCATTCCCATATGAAAAGGTTTAAACATAACATAAACATTCGTATTAAAACTAGCATACGAAATGTCAATAATTTCACCATAAACTATGAATGGTATAAAAATAGCACATCCACAGTCAAACATATCACAAAACCTTCAATACAATATAGAAGTTTTGTATCACAATAGATCAAATTCAAATAAGCGTAAAATCCATCAAAGGATGTTGACATAGATGAAATCAAAATTCTTTTTAAAGAAATATCTATTTTTATTTTGAAATCATTTAAGATCCATATAAAATAAAACATTTTCTTTGAAAATATTCTTATAAGCTTGTAAGGGAAGTTTTGAAGATTTTATAACGGCGGAAATTAGCCGCACCCACCGTATAAGTTAAAAAAAACATTCTTACCTTAATTCTGTCGAAAAGGTTAAAAATGACCTTGTTTTGAAAACGACGGAAAGATTCCTTTATAAACCTCTTATAAAAAGTCAAAAATGGTATAAATGACTTTAACCCATATTCTTGTAAATAATAAATATGTTTTGAAATACATTTCGAAGAAACATGGATGTGGATGATAAAGAAATCCCAGTAGATTATTACGTATAAACAACCTCGGATAATGAAGAGATTGTGAAATAACCCTTACCTTGTACTTTTCCTTGGTTGGGGTAGGTTAACCTCCTGTATAATGGTGAAATAATTGTTATTAAATTATACAATAATCATATATATTAATATGATATCATATATGATCTTTTAACATTGATTTGTTAATAATATCTTAGAATTATCGTCGTTTCGGGTGTTAACTTACTTGTTTTCTTTTATATGTTTTGTTACGTAAGACATGTTTGTAAAGGATAGGTTGTATATTATTCATATCCAGAATGATATCAAGTCCTTAAACATCATTTTTAAATCATCAAATGATAATTATACTTGAATGGATACGATGGAGAATGAATCTCATCGCGTTCGTGGAGACGGTAGTCCGTACGTACGCACGAGCGACAATATCATTATTTTGATATTAAAATAATATATAAATGGATGGTATATCATATATAAAGAATCATTAACATGTTATATTTATTATTTACATGAGTTACACATCATTATTATACCCATCCAAATAATAATATATTGAATAACAATTACACCACGACGTGGAGACGGTAAGCCGTACGTACGCACGTATGGTGACATGTTATTCAAAGGGTGTATAGAATACTGAATATGGTTGTACCATATTTATAATAACATCACAGTATATGTAAGATACTGGAGTTATTATTTTAGAATGGTAAGAACAAAGAAAGAGGAAGTGGAAGAAGAAAGGAACTTGGAAAAGGGTGGTGAAATCAGTACCTCTTCTTCGGGTTCTTCCTTTTGATTTGATCAAAAGGGATCCTTAGGTTGGCTTTCTGATCAAACTAAGGCCTCTAGGTTGTAGTGCGGGATGTTGGGAGAGTATTTGGGCAGAGTTTGGCCGAACCAAAAGGCTTTGAAGGTGTGAAGAAATGAGAAGGAGGAGTGCCCTTTTATAAGAGGGGTGAGGGGCACCTTTGGAAAAGCTAGAAATATTAATTTATAATAAATTCATATTCGGTTTCTAATGGCTCCAAAGTTGATTATTCAAAGGTTAATGTGGGGATAGGTCGAAAAAAACTCAACCAATAGAATTTAGACAGGTTTGGGTACTTATATTAACCTTATCTTTAAGTATTAACTCTAAGTTAATTAGTTTCACTTTTACAATGTCTCTTTGTAGTTTTATATAATATGGTTAATAAACTTACTATATACATCCAAGCGACCCCCAAGTGGTCCATTAATGATGAAACTATCATTATATAAGTCTCTGGGACGAACCTTAGATTTTTAGGAATTTAATATCAATTAATAATATAATATTTGTTTTAAGAACTCTTTTATGTCAATTTTGACACTATTCAATAGTTGATTTTTGTGAAACTCATAACAGATTGATTACTTCCAAAAAAGTCAATTACATGAATCCTAATATATAATATTATCCTATAAAATTATTTTAATTCATTAAAAGTTTCATATTATATTTTTTTTGGGTATTTATAATATCAATTATTTTAATTTTTCACTATTATAGTAATTACTGCATCATCATTGTGTCATAAATAAAATAAATTATTTAATGTCTAAAAATTATAAATAAAATATAATTATGTAGGAAATCTTTTTATATTTCTAATTAATATTTATAATCTAAAATCCAACTTATATAACCCTATGTAACAATTGTTTTTCTAAAAGATATATGCTTGTGTCATTTTTGTATTCATTTTGACTTAATTAAAATAAAGTGTCATTATCACTTACAAGTGGATCCATGGGGTCCCAAAATCGACCCAAAGATTCCCATGGTCGACCATGTATCAACCAATAGGGTTAAGACACGTTTTAGGGTAATTTAGTATTATTATAATATTATTTTTTAACCCTTATTTACCGGATTTACCCTTAACCATGGTAAATAAAATATTTATCGCAGTAATTATTCAAAATGTATAAAAATAAAAGTTACCTATTTACACAATTTGAACATCCTGATTCCAAATATGGAATCCATTTTTCTAAATTCAAAACATAGAAGTGGCAGAAATTAATTTAAAATTAATTCCCGCTGTCAAAACAAAAAGCGTGTTTTTAAGAGATAATAACTATCAAAAGATTGACACTTGTTTATGTTCGGTTTAATTGTAAAATTATGTCTAATGACCAACATTATATTAAATTGTAAAAATATATTCTAAATATACTTTAAAACCACTCAAATTCATAATTTATCACTATTAATTATTTTGATTAAAAAAGTTGTTTTTAATTAAAATTTAGTAATTTTCACTATTCATCAAAATATGAAAGTTATCCGAAAAGTACCAAAATTTCACCTTAGGCTAAATTCGATATTCCGAATCCAAAAATGAAGTCCATTTTGAAATATAAAATATATATATTTTCAAAAAGTAGGTATTACTATTTATAACGGCTAGTTTGATTGGTTATGGTGTGTTAGAACTCGGTGTTGCGTACAACACACGCTATCACATTATTCAAAGGGAAACGTACCGTGGAAGCTTGGGGTGTTTCATTTTAAATTTTTGATGTCCCCATTTAGTCAAAAAGTTTAAAATATTGTATTTAAAAAGGTTTCACTATTAGAAGTTGATAAAAGTGAAATACTGAAAATGAATCTGTTCTTGCATTATGACTAAGAAACTCATAATAGGGATTCTAAAATTATAAGGATTATATAAAGTTCAAAATGTAGTTAATACTATTCATGACCTCTTTTAATGGTGTGATTGAACTCGGTGTTGCGTGTAGTGCAAGTTATTGAATTATTTTGAAGAAATAACACACTATGAAATCTTGGGGTGTTACATTCTCCCCTCCTTCAATAAATTGCGTCCTCGCAATTTGAAATCGTTCTTCAAAAATAAAAGGTTGAAAGTAGAAAATATATTTGTGGGAAAACCCACATCGGAAATTGGGTTACTAAAATTTAGTCTTAATATGAGGAAAAGAGAAATCAAAGGGTCACCACCAAATTATGATCTCGATTAGGAGAACATTGGTGGAAATTAGAGACATATAATCGGAGGAAAAACGTAAATATTTATAGGTAGTGATTGAGGTCATCAATCACAAACAAGTGTATAATTGAGGTCCTTAAATTCATCAATCTATGATGATTTGAAATACCATCGGTTCAACAAAACATAGGGTATTAGGATAACACATTTTTGACGTTTCAAAATATCTTAGTTGAAATCCCACATCGAAAAATGAATTAATGAGGCCTCTATTTAAAATAAAGAGTCGAAAGTATGAAGATTTCCGAAAATAACTCATACTAGGGTTCCATGTAGGAAAATATGGATATGGAAGAAAAATCTAACCATCAATTATCTTATGGAGAGTGGTAGAGAACATGGCTATGAAAAGGCCAACAATCCCAAATCCATAAATTAGTGATGAATTAAGGTACCATCTAGGAAAACATTTTTGTTCTAAGTTGCTTTTCTTAAAATTGAGGAATTTATTTATGAGATTGTCTAAGATCATAAGGAGATATACATACTTTATAATTAGAGTTTTATCCATTAATAAATTTCTACCACAAACTCATCTTTCACTCTAAAAGATAATAGAATGTAAAAAAAAATTCTATTTACACTATTCGTATAGGGTTCCAAAATAAACGAATTTATAATTCATCTACATGATCTTTTAATAAAAACTACATTATTTAATCCAGGAAATCTCATGGGCCAGTGGTAGGTGATACACCCTTGTCGCCCTTCGGTTGCGGGTTCAAGTCTCGCAGCCTTGCCGGACGCGACGGGTTGCCGCCTGACCTCCGGGTTGTCCTTTTATGGCAATCCAAAATAATCCAAACTAGAACTATCCAAAATACTTCTGTCTAAACTCACAGTCCAACATTTATAAGGAAGGTAAACATAATATAGATCCTTTTTACCCCGTAATAGAATATGAATACCTTCATCATGTATTACCATATTCCTTATTGATTACATTCATGCTCCCTTATTCCATATAGAATGCTGGATATACTTCATTAATCCAAAAATGTTTTAAACCCCAACAATGATGGAATATACAAATCATTAATCAGTTCCAAGGTAGTCAAGAATATCCAATATAATTTATCCAAAACAATCACATATTATTCCAAAATCACTACCTCAGTATCAGAACTATATTATGATTTATCATTCTCTCAACCATATATTTTCCAAAAATTTATCCTGCTATTGAGTCACTTTTCTTTGTTCCACACAATCTCAAGTCCTTAATGAAGTAGTACTGCAGTACAATCCTTATATACTCCATTATTATTGTAACAAGTACATTGTTGATACAACACTCAATTGACATAATCAACATAAGAACTCTAATCATCCCTCTTCATCTGTGGTAGTATCATAACATGATTATTATCCAATAACATCATTTGCGGCATAGTCTGATGACTGGGACATAGGTTCGCGTAGTGTCCAAACTCCTTTCAAATGAAGCATTGTACATTTGAAACCATTTTCTTACCCTTGCAGTCACGTACTTTGTGCCCTTTTCCTCCACACTTATAACAAACTCCCATTCCTTTCAGGCAAGTTCCAGGGTGTTTCTTTCCACAGTTACCACATATGGGAAAATTATTCTTTTCCCTCTTCCCTTTATCCATCTTTCTCTCTTCTATCCTTTTCTTCTCTTGCTTCCCTTCATAGCCATAGGACTCAGTAAACTCTTTACTTATCTTATCAACACATGATATTATTTCTTCATATGATGATAATACATGGGAGACTATTTCTCTTGTAAATTTTGGCTTAAGACCATAAAATATATGATCCTTCTTTCTCTTTGTATCATGTGCATTGATAGAGTTCTCATTCCTTCTATTGGGCGCCATTTCTAAACAATGGCATACACTAGATCAGTTTATGAATCAAAATACATAATCCCATACTTATAAAACACTTAACATAAATTGAACTATTTATGGATATAATCCATAATCATAAGAATGTTTTATTTGAGGAAGTATATACTCATAATCCCTTCAAAATGATTTGTAAAGAAAATGAGAGTTATCCTAAGCATATCCCCCGGGAGTGTCGTAACCAAGAGTGCAGCAAGGCCCGTTGTCGTGCACTAGTTCCCGTTCGAGTCTAGCTCAAAGCGGTGTTTTCGGGTTTTACCCCTAGGTACATCTGTGCCAGAGCCGCCTCTACCTGCTCGTATCCAGACAGGGATGTATTGCTCAGAAAACTCACAAAATCTCTACAATACAAAAATTCTAGGAAGTTATTCTATACTAATCCTCAAAGTTCATCTTAGGTCTACGTGCTCTAATCAGAGTTTATCTAAATCTAGTTTCCAAGGTTTGTACTAAACTTACTCTGATACCAACTGTAACGCCCCGACCCCAGCTACCCAGAGTCGGTGCATTACTTCGTAACATTGGCATGATCACAAGAAATATCAAATCTCGAAAGACCGATTGGTTTAGTAGCCTTGGAAACACTAGATATATTCATAAGTTTTACATTACATCATAAAATGAAAAACTACTACAACAACATAATGTTTCCACAATTCACACAATTAACCCCTCATAAAATCCCTGCAGGTCATTCATAACTTACTTCTTCACATCCTGGGAAAAATAAAACATAGAAAAGGGGTGAGCTCAAATGCCCAGTAAGGATAACAATATAGCGGAAACTTTCATAAATAAGAATAAACATTTAAGGCAATGTATAACTAAAACAAAAGCCTTTTAAATATGAACTTTCAATATGGTATGGCATAAATAAAATGAAATAATGCCATTTACTTATTCACATGGATATTCTACTAATCGAATAATCACATGCAAAAATCAATAACCACTTTCATAATGTTGGAATGCATAATGCCAGACTATCATAACCACATAGCCAAGGCCTCGTGCCAAGACTACAAATAAGATTTTTTCAAGGCCTTGTGCCAAGACACTAGTTTGTATCATGAGACCTACCGATGCATCGAGGAGCTATAGCGGGCTCCACCCGTCACTTACTAAGTCCAATGCATTCCCATATGAAAAGGTTTAAACATAACATAAACATTCGTATTAAAACTAGCATACGAAATGTCAATAATTTAACCATAAACTATGAATGGTATAAAAATAGCACATCCACAGTCAAACATATCACAAAACCTTCAATACAATATAGAAGTTTTGTATCACAATAGATCAAATTCAAATAAGCGTAAAATCCATCAAAGGATGTTGACATAGATGAAATCAAAATTCTTTTTAAAGAAATATCTCTTTTTATTTTGAAATCATTTAAGATCCATATAAAATAAAACATTTTCTTTGAAAATATTCTTATAAGCTTGTAAGGGAAGTTTTGAAGATTTTATAACGGCGGAAATTAGCCGCACCCACTGTATAAGTTAAAAAAAACATTCTTACCTTAATTCTGTCGAAAAGGTTAAAAATGACCTTGTTTTGAAAACGACGGAAAGATTCCTTTATAAACCTCTTATAAAAAGTCAAAAAGGGTATAAATGACTTTAACCCATATTCTTGTAAATAATAAATATGTTTTGAAATACATTTCGAAGAAACATGGATGTGGATGATAAAGAAATCCCAGTAGATTATTACGTATAAACAACCTCGGATAATGAAGAGATTGTGAAATAACCCTTACCTTGTACTTTTCCTTGGTTGGGGTAGGTTAACCTCCTGTATAATGGTGAAATAATTGTTATTAAATTATACAATAATCATATATATTAATATGATATCATATATGATCTTTTAACATTGATTTGTTAAAAATATGTTAGAATTATCGTCGTTTCGGGTGTTAACTTACTTGTTTTCTTTTATATGTTTTGTTACGTAAGACATGTTTGTAAAGGATAGGTTGTATATTATTCATATCCAGAATGATATCAAGTCCTTAAACATCATTTTTAAATCATCAAATGATAATTATACTTGAATGGATACGATGGAGAATGAATCTCATCGCGTTTGTGGAGACGGTAGTCCGTACGTACGCACGAGCGACAATATCATTCTTTTGATATTAAAATAATATATAAATGGATGGTATATCATATATAAAGAATCATTAACATGTTATATTTATTATTTACATGAGTTACACATCATTATTATACCCATCCAAATAATAATATATTGAATAACAATTACACCACGACGTGGAGACGGTAAGCCGTACGTACGCACGTATGGTGACATGTTATTCAAAGGGTGGATAGAATACTGAATATGGTTGTACCATATTTATAATAAAATCACAGTATATGTAAGATACTGGAGTTATTATTTTAGAATGGTAAGAACAAAGAAAGAGGAAGTGGAAGAAGAAAGGAACTTGGAAAAGGGTGGTGAAATCATTACCTCTTCTTCGGGTTCTTCCTTTTGATTTGATCAAAATGGATCCTTAGGTTGGCTTTCTGATCAAACTAAGGCCTCTAGGTTGTAGTGAGGGATGTTGGGAGAGTATTTGGGCAGAGTTTGGCTGAACCAAAAGGCTTTTAAGGTGTGAAGAAATGAGAAGGAGGAGTGCCCTTTTATAAGAGGGGTGAGGGGCACCTTTGGAAAAGCTAGAAATATTAATTTATAATAAATTCATATTCGTTTTCTAATGGCTCCAAAGTTGATTATTAAAAGGTTAAGGTGGGGATAGGTCGAAAACCACTCAACCAATAGAAGTTAGACAGGTTTGGGTACTTATATTAACCTTATCTTTAAGTATTAACTCTAAGTTAATTAGTTTCACTTTTACAATGTCTCTTTGTATTTTTATATAATATGGTTAATAAACTTACTATATACATCCAAGAGACCCCCAAGTGGTCCATTAATGATGAAACTATCATTATATAAGTCTCTTGGACGAACCTTAGATTTTTAGGAATTTAATATCAATTAATAATATAATATTTGTTTTAAGAACTCTTTTATGTCAATTTTGACACTATTCAATAGTTGATTTTTTTGAAACTCATAACAAATTGATTACTTCGAAAAAAGTCAATTACATGAATCCTAATATATCATATTATCCTATAAAATTAGTTTAATTCATTAAAAGTTCATATTATATTTTTTTTTGGTATTTATAATATCAATTATTTTAATTTTTCACTATTATAGTAATTACTGCATCATCATTGTGTCATAAATAAAATAAATTATTTAATGTCTAAAAATTATAAATAAAATATAATTATGTAGGAACTATTTTTAGCTTTCTAATTAATATTTATAATCTAAAATCCATCTTATATAACCCTATGTAACAATTGTTTTTCTAAAAGATATATGCTTGTGTCATTTTTGTATTCATTTTGACTTAATTAAAATAAAGTGTCATTATCACTTACAAGTGGATCCATGGGGTCCCAAAATCGACCCAAAGATTCCCATGGTCGACCATGTATCAACCAATAGGGTTAAGACACGTTTTAGGGTAATTTAGTATTATTATAATATTATTTTTTAACCCTTATTTACCGGATTTACCCTTAACCATGGTAAATAAAATATTTACCGCAGTAATTATTCAAAATGTCTAAAAATAAAAGTTACCTATTTACACAATTTGAACATCCTGATTAAAAATATGGAATCCATTTTTCTAAATTCAAAACACAGAAGTGGCAGAAATTAATTTAAAATTAATTCCCGCTGTCAAAACAAAAAGCGTGTTTTTAAGAGATAATAACTATCAAAAGATTGACACTTGTTTATGTTCGGTTTAATTGTAAAATTATGTCTAATGACCAACATTATATTAAATTGTAAAAATATATTCTAAATATACTTTAAAACCACTCAAATTCATAATTTATCACTATTAAATATTTTGATTAAAAAAGTTGTTTTTAATTAAAATTTAGTAATTTTCACTATTCATCAAAATATGAAAGTTATCCGAAAAGTACCAAAATTTCACCTTAGGCTAAATTCGATATTCCGAATCCAAAAATGAAGTCCATTTTGAAATATAAAATATATATATTTTCAAAAAGTAGGTATTACTATTTATAACGGCTAGTTTGATTGGTTATGGTGTGTTAGAACTTGGTGTTGCGTACAACACACGCTATCACATTATTCAAAGGGAAACGTACCGTGGAAGCTTGGGGTGTTTCATTTTAAATTTTTGATGTCCCCATTTAGTCAAAAAGTTTAAAATATTGTATTTAAAAAGGTTTCACTATTAGAAGTTGATAAAAGTGAAATACTGAAAATGAATCTGTTCTTGCATTATGACTAAGAAACTCATAATAGGGATTCTAAAATTATAAGGATTATATAAAGTTCAAAATGTAGTTAATACTATTCATGACCTCTTTTAATGGTGTGATTGAACTCGGTGTTGCGTGTAGTGCAAGTTATTGAATTATTTTGAAGAAATAACACACTATGAAATCTTGGGGTGTTACATATATATTTATATATATACTTATTTATGTACTTACATATATCTTATTCAATACTATGTAAAAACGGAAATAGCGTTTATGCGTACGTACGGACTACCATCTCCAGAAGCGGTGTTTTCCATTTCATATATACGTCTATTATAAATTTTTATATTCTAAATATATATGATAAATAAATAATGTTATATATTCTGGAAGTATTTAAATCATGATATATGTGATACAATCAAGATTAAGAAGTTAAAACACATACGATAAAGAAAGCAATTATTACCCGAAATATTAAAATAACAAAGAAATTATTATTAAATGGGTAGTATAAAGTCATAAATGAATAATGTATGATATCAAAAATATTAATATGGTTCTGGTATAATTTAATAACATACTATAGTCTTCATACAGGAGGCTAAACGTACCATCAACTAAATAAAAGTGCAAGGTAAGGGGTTTTCATCTCACTCCTTATTTCCGTGATATTCATGCAATATTGCCACTGTTACCTTTTGTGTGGTGTATGTACTGCCCATAATTGTATTCTTTGGGTAATAAACTTTAATTTATGTGTATTTACATATTCATTGTATGGTACCTCTTTCATGGGTTGTATGTTTCGTAAGTTACCAAATTGGTAAGGGTTAATTTCACAACATCTTTATTATCTAAGGTTGTTTTCACATAAGTATCTACTGGGACATATTTATTATCCACATCCATGTTTTATGAAAGAGTTTTGAAAGGGAGTATTTTAATGTAATTTTTACTAAAACATCATTTCAAACGTTTTAAATATTTATTCTTCTAAATATTTCTCATTAATGTCCATGTCTTCAAAATGGTTTTTAAGTATTTATTTATATGGACATGAATTTTTTTAAAATGTTAATTCCTTTCAAAAGTTTCAAAGTGGTATTGGACACTTAGATTCAAAAATATATTTAAATTAATTCTTTTCTAAATTGTTTGACATTTAATGTTTTCATGAAAAAGATATATTTCTCTCAAATAGTTTTGATTTCATCTATGTCAACATCCTTTGATAAATTTTACACTTGTTTGAAGTTGATTTATTATGATAAAAATCCTCCATATTGTATTTAAGGTTTTGTGTTATGTTTGAATATGGATGAGTTATCTTTATGCCATTAATGGTTTATGATTAATATTTTGTAATTTCTTATGCTAGTTTTAATATGAATGTTTATGTTATATTTCATCATCTTTTTATGATGAATGTGTTGGAATAGTATGTTCCGGGTTGGGGACCGGTAAAAGTAAGCCCTTCGGGTTGGGGTCCGGTTACAACAGACCCTTTGGGTTGGTGTCCGGTTATTAGAGGCACTCCGGGTTGGTGTCCGGTTATTAGAGGCACTCCGGGTTGGTGTCTGGTTTTTAGAGGCACTCTGGGTTGGAGTCCGGTTACAAAGGATCTCCGGGTTGGGATCCGGTTACAGTTATCCCTTAGGTCTTGGAACGAGGCCTTGACACAGAAATTAAAATTCGGGATTATGCATTCCATCATTATGAAAGTGGTTAGTGATTTTTCATGTGATTATTTGACTAGTAAAATATCAATGTGAATAAGTAAATGAAATTACTTCATTTTATTTTTTCCATATTATGCTGATGTTCAAGTTTAAAAGGCTTTTGTTTTAGTTATACATTTCCTTAAATGTTTATGCTTATTTATGAAAATTTCCGATGTATTTTTATCCTTACTGAGCATCTGAGCTCACCCCTTTCTATGTTTTATTTTTCCCAGGATTCCAAGAAGTTTATAGTGATTGATATACAGGGTTAAGCCAAGGGAATAATGACGTTCATGAAGGATTATTTATGTTGTTTTGTATGTTATGAAGTGTAATGTAACATTCATGTATGTAATCTATTTTCCAAGACTGCTAAACCGATCGGTCCTTCGGGACTTGATTCCTTGTAATCATTCCAATATATTAAAATAATGCACCGACTCTGGGTAACTGGGGTCGAGGCATTACATTGGTACTATAATAGATAGAAATATTCATACGTTTGGGATTTCAGGCCACCAGTTTGGTACCAGGGTCTTTTAAGGCCTTCAGGCCAACCAAGGACTTCGTGTCAGTAAGGCTTTCTAGGTATCTCAAGGCCTTCAGGCCACCTTAAGGCCTTCGGGCCACCTCAAGGGTTTCGATCCACTTGAAATTATGCTTAATGGACTAAGAAGACTCTACAAGGAGTAGACTCCAGACGAGAATTTTGAGCAGAAATATTCACCAGAGCAGAAGCTAACAGATGTGGAAGAAAGAGAGGGTATCAAATTTCCATCGATACAAGCTTGTTTGTACCCATGAATCCTAGTCAAACTGCCATGCGAATGTGTAGAGCTGATATCATGATACATATGCTAGGGAGGATCAGTTCCATGTAGTTAGAGTATGAATATTTACTCTAAGACCTAAGAGTCATGTAATATCTAAGCCTAAGGGAATTGTAAGGGTTACCCCTCATCCCTTGAAAGGGGGTTATCAAAAATCAATAAAACTAAGGCCTTCGGGCCATTCAGGCAAGTAAATACTAATACACCTCAATTTTAAAGGAGTAATAACCTATTTATAGACCTTTCCTTTTACAATACCTAGACGAAAAACCAATACCTTGATTTTTTATATAATTTAAATCTGTATTTTACCCGGACACTCATTAAGGTTAACAACCTATAATCCTTTTTTTCTGGTAGAATAACCAATACAAGACTTTACTTTGATTGAGAAAAGAATAATCTGACACTTTAGAACCAATCAAATAAAAAAATACTAAATAATGAAGAATATAAAATAATTAATATCATCATATATCAAAAGATAAATAATTCAATATAGTGCTTAAAAAATTGATCACTTTATATATAGATAGTTGAGTGTTGAAGTAAATTCTTGATCTTATAAATAGAAAATTTTTCATAGAATATCTCATTCATGTTTCACAAAAATCATTCTTGTCGTCAATTTGTAAAAAAGTTTCTATCAAGAGTTCTTTTAAATTTATGCCTTTATGTCTATTTATCAACAAATAATCCATGGTCAAATTCATATCACTTTTCATGGGATATTTTTAAAATCATCACCATCATTCAATGGTTTGAAATATTTAAAAAACGAAAACATGTTTTTACCTATTTAATCTTCATGTGTATTCTATAACAATATTGACTTGCTTTAATTGCTACATTAAAATCATTAAAACAATATCTAATATATTCATTTGAATAAATGAGTGCTTTTAAATTAATTAAAATAATTAAAACTACTCCCACTAACTTGTAGTAATTCAATAATTTAAAACCTATAAAAACAAGGTATAAATTAAACGATATGAAACTTTTTTACTTACATAATAATTTTTAAAATATTTTCTGTTCTCAATAACTTAAAAAATAGTCATTATAATATATATTTATTTTATAATGCATTAGAATAATTAAAATATTTTAAAAAAACTTGGAGATAATAAAAATATCACAATCGACATAAAATAGAGTATACTATAAAATTATAGAAACATTAGAAAATTGATAATGAGTTGGAGAGACTATAGGGATCATGGAAGATCCACATTATTCTTGAAGTCAATCCATCATATTTATATTTTCATACTTATGGTTGATGTATATAACATTAATTTTATCAATATAAGTTTGTGGTCGGTATAATAGTTAGATAAAAAACCAATATACTCACTATAGGTGGAAAATAAAATGTTCATTTTATTCATCATAACATGTGTTCAATCCATAATATAACTAAAAAATAGATATCTACATAAATATTTTTTTCATTCATGAATAATGGTAAGAAATAAAATTCTATATCCATTTTCCCACAAAAAAAATTTAAAATAAAAAATGGTTTCTTTTCATGATAAAACTTTATAATGTTTCTCTTGACCTCATCCTTGTCCCTAATAATCCTTAAAATATATGAAAAATATTTTAAAAATGTGGGATGAGCACAAAAAGTATTGTAATGGACATTAAAATAACGAAACTCATTAGTCCAATGAAAAACATTACAATCCATAATATAGTTACCTTTATCACATTATTTGTTGATCTTATGGAATTAATCATTTTTATATGAAAAAATTAAAATTGTTCTCAAATAAAACTTTTAAAACCCATTTAAAAAAAGATAAAACATAATGGAAACTACGGGTATCATTAGAGTAACCACCACATCTACTCATAAAAGACATTCACAGTTAACTTTCGACCATTACATTAGAGAAACCAACACATCTAATCCTGATTAACCATCACAATTAATATTGGAATAACCATAGTAGATTATTACCATTATCTATTAGGACTAACCTAATCAGTTAAATACATATTATTTGTGGAATAACTATACGATCAACATCAATCTCTGTAGTACCCAATGCATTGGAGATTATAACATAACCACCCATACTAGTTTTATCAAGGAACCTCCCATTATTTTTTAATAACATAACCACCCATCATCCTAATAAATTATCAATAACCATATCACAATCATAAAATAGTAATCCTTGTATCATAAAAATATTATTAAAGAAAAATAACTTTTCATTTTTAAATCACATATTTTAGAAAATTGCATTTATATAATGAAAAAAGTTTTAATTGAAAATATCCTTGTATACTTGTAAAGTAAGATTCAAATAATTAAGTAGTCCTAATAGTGGGAACATAAAATCATTCCATATAAGTTACAAAAAAAATTTATTTTTCTTTCTTTTTATAAATAATTAAATAGTAACTTTAAAAGAGGATATTTCAAAATAATGTCTCTTAAATCGATTACGATTCGTCACCTATGTCCCTTTTCATCCCGAATAATAAACTCACATTAATTTTATACTTTCTTAAGAACAATTGTAATATTAATTTTTTCCATTAATATCACTTATTTATAGGATATATATAATTACTTAATCATTTAAGATCACATTTGATGTTTTGATGATATTCGGCACTTAAGTCCAAAATAACTGTTGTTGGTTGAATATGGACAAAGAGGAAAGAATTATATCATATCCAAAATAATATTCATTACATAATTATTAATTTTTATACCTAAATTATTCTTTTAATTTAAACTATTACATGTGGTTATAAAGAATGAACTACATAACAATTATGGAGATGGTAGGTTGTACGTACAAATAAGTAATGTTTCCATTTTTCCATGATCATTATGGAAATAAGGTAAGTATTATTTTATCATTATATAATTATAATATTATCACACACACACACACAAATATATCATATTAATTCTTTAAATATACTTATATATATAATCCATGTGATGTGGTGATAAAAAATGAATCACATCACTTTGTGGAGGTGGTATTCCACACATATGAATGAAAAACATTATCATTTTTATATGCATATAAAGGTAAGAACATAAATGAGATATTATCTTTTAATAATGATAAATATGTCATCAATATAATATATAACCCTTAATTACATCATTATAACCAATATTGAGAGATGGTTATGGAAAACAAATGACATTTATTTGGGAGGTGGTAGTCCTCTGTACACAGGAATGAAGAATTATTTTTCCATTTAATGGAAGTGGATATATATATAGGTCCTGAAACATGAATAAGAAATATAAATATATGGAGGATATTGGAGTTATTATTTTATCATGTTTGAATAATGTTTGAGGGATGTGGAAGAATAAACAAAAAAATTCTTGATTAAAAAAGATACATTTTCTTTAGAAAAACTCATTTAATGAACCCCTTAATACCACTAAGGTTGGTAGTTTTTCAATAATAATACAACTATAATTATATTAGGGATTATATTAAGGTATTTGGGTGGGTATCTAATGAATGAAAATGGTTTTGAATAGTTTATAAAATGGATGGAGATGCTCCTGTTTAGAAGAGAGGGGAGGGACACTCTTAGAACTTCTTAAAAAAATAGATTAATATAAAATAATCATGAATGGCCTAAAGACCTTCAATTTTTATTCATTTTTCATAATCCCCATTTTAAGGGTTGAAGGGGAACTCTACCATGGTCTATAGGCTTCATGACATTGCATGACTTGAAATTATTAAAGGAATTTATCCTAGAATATGACTATATAGAGCCACCCCTCACCAGTGTCTACATTGTGATCATATCACCATATTTACATGGCTATTAAACTATCTATCCTATACAAAGATTCACAGGCTGATACCAACAAAAACATCAATACCCTCCCACTATTCATAATCTGATAGCTCTTCTTTAGTTAATATTTATACTCTAAATCCCCCATATGGAGCTTGTTCCTTGTAGAATCTGTTTGGTTTTCATCTGCACATAATGTGACTCAAATGCCTTTAGGTGGCCCAAAGGCCTTGATTTGGCTCAAAAAACTTACCGGCCAGAAGTACTGGGTGGCCCAATGGAATTGAAGCAGTGTTGTGTAAAAATTGAAGGCAATTATTTCTTCTTAAAAAATGAAA
Organism: Viscum album; assembly: GCA_963277665.1. Lineage (NCBI taxonomy): Eukaryota > Viridiplantae > Streptophyta > Magnoliopsida > Santalales > Viscaceae > Viscum > Viscum album. The sequence goes on from OY728145.1 coordinate 445,189,489, forward strand.
AATAAATTATCATGAGGAATATAGATATTTTATATTTGAAAATACTGTTTATAGTCAAACATATTCTCTTGTTAACACCATATTAAAAATATGTCACTTATTAAAAAAATGAGTGTGGCATGTTTTATGTTTCATTAAATAAAATAATATAAAGGTCATAATCTGATTCATGTAGCCCTAAAAGGTAATATATTTGAACCTTGAATGATGTTGGTCGAGATATATTCATATAATAATATTTAGGTAAGTTTCTGGATCATTTTATGGTTCATATCATTTTATTTTTATCCTAAATAACCTGATTTACCGATTAATGTGGTAACTAAAAGTACTAAAGTTAAAATTTAATATGGAAAAATAATAAAACAACCCTTTTTACTATATTTTGAAAAACTGAATCCTATTATGAAATCCAATTTTTAAAAATTCAAAATATATATTTTTCATAATTTAATTTTAAAATAAATTTGAAGAACGTAGGAAAAAGAAGTTATTAATAAAAATGTCCCTTTTAAATATAAAATTTGTATATACGAAATTTAAGTATATATTCCATTTAAAAAAACATAATTGGATACATTTAAATTAAAAATAAATAATTACATTTTAAAACTAATAAATAATATAATTTTACTCTTTAAATACCTTAAAATAAAATACAGTTTTGAATTAAAATCCATATTTTTCACTAATCCATGGAAAATAAATATTTTCATAAATTTATTAATAATTAATTTTAATATAATTTTGACATGATGAATTCAAAAGTGAATTTAAAATTTTCAAATAAATTTTATAAAACTTTTATAAATTATAATATTTACAAAAAATAAATAAAACATTTTTGAAGAAAACATATTTTTTTGAAGAATAAAATGAATTTACTAAATATTGTGTGATTATTTTCTAAGAAATTACCAATACCTTAATACCGAGTTGGGACATTATATTTATTTCAAAAATATATTATTTCTATTCATAGATACATATTTAATTGTATGTTTATAATGATCACATTTAAATAGTATTGTTTAGTTTTTCATTTAATCTCAATGTGGCATATTGTTTACGCTATCAACCATAGATTTGATGTTTAAAATATATGAATATCATATTCCCCCCCTTATAAATTTTAACCACAAAATTCGTTACTCAAGATCATAAAATAGGATTTATTTTTCAAAATACCATTATTGAAATCCGAATAGAAGAAATTAATAAACCATTCAGTTAATAAAATAGAATAAGTAAGTTTGATGGTAATATGAAGTAATATGTATTTTGTTTCTGTGTATGATAAAAAAAGTGGGAAGTGAATACATGGATGTGTAAGAGAACTATAACTCCTAAGGACTAATAAGGAGTGATAGAGAACATGGTCATGAGAAAGTGAACCATTATAAAGTTGTAAATATTTTATGGGTTAAATGGAAATTAATCTCACAGTAAGAAAAGTTAAATAATAACATTTTTTTTCCATAATAATTTCAAAAATTTGATTATTTCTTTACAACCTAGAATAATAACATAATAAAATATACTTACTTCAAATTTATAGTTTCAACCTTTTGTGAATTTCCACCACAATATAATCTTTGGATCCAATCGATGCATTTTTAATATGAATTTTTCGTGTATAAATATGTAGAATAAACTTATAACATAAACATACCAAAAGTAAAACATAGATCATTCAACAGATAACTGTCCAAAAATTCCCCAAAAATATTATATACTAATATTGAATCCCAAATTTCCGAAGGATTTGATTAGATATTCTTCCAATATAATTTTAATATTTATCTCCAAATCACATCAATGAATGTTAAAATCACAAAACATAATGTAATTTCCCTAGTCACAAAATTTACAAGATATACTAATAATTTCCATAAATTATCTCAATAACCATAAAGCCACATTATGAAAATATATGATTCTAAAATATTATTAACCCTTTATTTATCAAATTAAATTCTATATTAATCTATTTTAATTTATCTTATAATATCCTTACAAAATATAGTGACCTTCTTCTTAAATAACACTAATAAAATAATCTCCCAATAATTTTCCAATCCCATGGAAATCTATTGAAAAAATAATATGTTCTAAAAATGAAATTATACTTTATCCATTACATAATTTAAATAATTAAAAAAAATATCATACAAACTAGGACACAACATATGTCAATGGTAGGTGAGGCACCTTTATCACACATTGGTTGTGTGTTTAATCCTCATGGCCTTTCTAGATGTGACGAGTTGTTGTCCGACCTACGAATTGTCCTTCTTTGAAAACAATAATCCTTATAACAATATTATAAATGTTATAAATATCATAAAAATAACAAATTTAATATTTATGAAATGTATTAACCTCAAAGGTTATCTCATACCTTTTATTTTGCATCCCAAAATGTAATAACACATAATTAACTCAAAAATAAATGTCTCCAAAAATATAATTATTTACCTTAAAATTTTATAACATAAAGCCTAAAAAGGGGTTTCTATGAAATTGAACTTTGTTTCAACCTTAAATTACTTATCCCATGATGGTATTCATAACGCTTATGATTGGTAGACCTAAAACCATCCCAATATCTTAAGTTATCTAAACCCTCTATAACAACCTTCATTTTTGACGAAGGTACATATCATTTGTTTTTCATTTTGAATCTTTACTTTAATCATGATAAGTGTATAATATAGACTAGAGAAGGACCTAGGAGTGTCCATGTCTGGTTTGGTGTCTAGAAGTCTAGTAAAATGGGATGTAGGAAGGGCCACATAGTTAGTGTAAACAGTGCAACCCATGCCACATAGTTTGACAAAACCATACTGTTGCAGTTAGGGGAACCTGCAAGTCTACACAGTTTTTTTGAAACCACAAAGACCCAAGAACATGGTTGTGAGGCCTATTTCTATTTCAAAAAGAAAAGATCCACACAGTTTGTATACCATGCACATAAACCGTGTGATCCCAGTTTTGGGAAAAATTACCAATTTCTCCTCCTTCAACATAAAATGTAATTTTCATTTATCCTCACCTCCAGAGGATATAATTTAGGAGTTAGTTTTTCTTTGAGTCCAAAAACCAATTAGGATTCAACCTCTTACTACTCCTCCATCCGTAGATATATCCTCGATCTGATGGAAGCATCCGATAACCCAAGGTAAGTCTAACCTCACACACTCCATTTCATTTAGTTAATATATCCATATGTTTCCATATTTAGATATAGACTCTTTCAGTCATTTTTTTGGTAATTGGACTAAAAATCATATATATTCTAACCTGATTCAAATATGAGGTTGATATCAAGAGATACTTCATCAATATCTCTAAGGTGGGTGGTCGCATAGTTTTCCATTTGTGTTTTGGTCATTTTGTATTTATTCTATCATCCCATAAGTCTGCCTTTAATGAGCTTCTATTTTGTGATGAATCCTTCATTTATAAATGACCCTAGTTCCTTTAATAATATTAATTGGATCTTATTAGGGGTTTTTGACATCGTCTATGCTCTATAATAACTCCCAAGGGGTGTTCAAACCGAATTGGCCATTTGAGGATGATTTACCAAGATAAATAAAACTTGTTTGAATCTATGCTTGAGTTTAAACTGAATTTACCCTTTATCTCATGTGTATTTTGAGGAACCCAAGACAACCCATGGGTTTTTGGTTCTCTTTGGCTTGGAATTTCTAAAATGGGAAGGTGACTATTTGATATGACCATTTCTAAGTCTTTTAACTTTTAATTGGATTTTTCATATATAAGAAAAGTGAATTTAATATCTTGTATTGGACGGATCACTTGTAAGGGATGATTTCCCTCGAAAAGGTTTAAATTAATTCTAATTTCATAGGATGGTTTAGGACCACACTTTATGAATATGCCAATTAATTTTCTTATGTCAATTGGAATTCATAATTTGACTTATATAATTCCAATGACTTGAACTACCATGCCTTGTTTATGTTTTAAGTTGAAATGCATGAGATTTTTTGCCTATGAATTTATTTATTATATATATATTATGATACCTTTTTGATAACTGTGCTTCTGTGAAGAATGAATTAGAGGGTTTTACCACATAAATTGTGATGTGAAAGTGAGGACACCATTACATGGGTTGGGTTGGTGTTTTACTTATTTCGAAAGGACCATGAGAGACATTGTTCGAGAAGACCATGTGAGCTTCTATATGATGACCCAAGGACCATGAGATCCTTAAGGTAGGAATAAACAATGATAGCTCCCTTGGTTGTTTTCAAGAGAACGTGAGAGATATTGAAGTTGGGATAGAGGTTAGACTCTAAGATAGATACCCTAGTATTGGATGTATGAGAGTTACGTACCGATCATTCCCAATACACACACACACACACACAGATATATATATATATATATATATATATATATATATATATATATATATATATTACTATATATATATATAGTAACTTGACCAGACACGCCATTCATGGGTTGAAGTAGGTAGACTCTCTAGGTGTCCTTTGGGAACCTGAGTCGGAGGTTATTTATTTATTTAGTATTGATTTACTTTCCTATTTTTACTTTCATACTATTTACTTACGAGCACCTACTCAAATTACACTTAGACACATTTGGTGGTGGCCTACTGAAATTTTTATCTCACACCCTACTCAGGCCACCCTTAGATCCTAAGAAGATTATGTTGTTATAGGTAATATAAAGGGTAAATTCCCTTATGTAGGTTATTGACTAGTACTGCTTAACTGGAGATTAGGAGCATAGGATTAGGAATACACTTGAGATGCTTGTAGAGATATTTTTTTCATTTGTTTCCTTTTGAACTACTTTATATCATGCTTTGTATTGTCTTAGAATTTTAATGTATTATTTTTAAATATTATATAGATAAATTTCAAGTCTATGCACTGAGACGAAGTGTGATTCTTGAGGACCACTGTACCAAGAATTAAATTTTAAAATATATTAAAATATTAAATAGGACGCATGAACGATTTTACAGAAAAAGTGAAATAAATTCTAAACGGGTTCCCAGATCAAAAATCTGAGAAAACTATTGAGTTTAGAATATCGACTTTACCCCTGGTGTAACCTAACATTGGTCGGCACAGGTCAACTATGGAAAGTCTCTATGATTATTTTAATGAATAAAATAAATTAAAAGAAAATTTATTTTATTTCTGTTTCTCTAACACAGTGACACATCGATTGATTTTATTTTACATAAACATTTTGGAAGAGATATAGGGGTTGGTTCACAACCCTAGAATCCTCTAGAGGCCCTAAAGAGAGAAACCTAGAGAATCCTTTCAGCAAGTGATGACAGAACCTTGGTTCAAATATTTAATAATTCCATTCTTGACGGATCTCTCCAACGACGACAACGTGGTAACCGATATTCATCACTAAGTGATCCAAAATCTAGGTAGGATGTGTTATTTCTATTATTATTTCCCATTCTTGATTTCTATGATGAATGAAGACTAATCCATGAATAGATTATCCCTCAGATCGATCATGCTTGCGGGATGGGATGTTATTTGTGGGGTTTATTAGGATTATGGTTATGAATATTTGTTTTTGATGTGTTGATCATTATTATGGAAATTAATCAAGGATATAATGAACAATACTTGAGGTTCGTTCCTTGAGGTATTTTTATTTTTTATTTTCTCCCCCAATTTCTTGCACACATTTTTCATTCTACCCAAAACTATGAACAACCCATCGTTGCAACCTCAATTCATGGTAAAATGATCCAAAATTTGAGATCCATCATTGAAAAAACCCAAAGAAGGTGAGATTATGATAGAGGTGGACAGATCAAAGTCAATCAGGAGAAATAATTCGTCAAATGGTTTGTATCATAACATATTAAAATGGACTTCCAAGATGATTTAAGGCTTGAAACCTCTTGTTTTAGGGTTAGGGTGGTGAAAAAAAGATGAATCTTGAGTTTTGAGGAAATCCAAGAATCAGAACAGAACCCTATAGATCATATGAGGTGAGTGGGAGGAAGAAGACTGATTCTGGAAAACCATAAACACACGGTGTGTAGTCTAGGCTACATGGTGTGTGTTCATCATTGAACCACTCGACTTATACCCTAAGAGGTACATCTGTACATGGTGGAATACACGGGTTTCATACATGGAATGTTCCCCCCACATGGCATGGATTGAAATAATTATATGGATTACCCCATGTACTAGTACACATGAAAGGTTACACTGGTTGACATTGTGTGATGGAACACCACCAGAGTAAACGGGTGGACCTTGGATAGATGAACACGAAATATGATTTTGTCTACATGCCATGTACCCATATTATATAGGACATGTTCTGGAGACCTGGATTATTGTACACGGATATTACATGGGGTTAAGGGACATGACATGTGACCCTACTACACACCATATACCTCTTCCTACATGGATTGATCCACTTGTACTATGTATGTTGGATAGGTTTGTTAGGGTTCATTTTGTTCTTATTTCCCTGAAGGTTGGTGTGAATTGTTTCCTACCAATAAAAATATGATCCGTTCATCAGTACTTCCTTGATCGAGTTGTTGGAATACCTTGAGAGGCATGGAGAAGGATCCTCTATTCATTCTTCATGCCCTAGGTGGAGTTCAGGGTATCAATGTGACCAAAACTATATGGGCGACGATCCTGTGCTTAGATAGATAATGAGAATTGAATTGTTGGTATCACCCCATGGCCCCAACTATGATCCTCATCCGTGTATTGTATCTGTCTCTTCCGGTCTATCAGTATATATCTCTCTTGGTGAGACTTGATGAGAAGTAGATCTCTAATGGACGTCATCAGTACTATCATACCTAGGAGTGTGTTATTTTGGATGAGTGCTTTGTAGAATCCCCAAGATGAATTCCTAGTATTGATATACGGTATCCAAGAATTACCTCTAGCATCCCTACCTTGGATTGAGTATATATAGATATTCTTTCTATATGTTATGTATACATATACTTATGTAGAGTTGATTGTATATTTCCTTTGTTGTACTTCCTTATGGTTTCGGGGTGTCCTATTGAGTATTATTATACTCACCCCTGCATAGGATTTTCCCACATGTGTCAATTCTTGTGTAGAAAATAAACCTTTTAATAGAATCCTATGTAGACCAGTACTAGATGGTGCATTGTGAGACCGTACAGCTTCATGCGGTGAGGGTGTAGTTGGAGGATTTGAAGAGGAAGGGTTTTGTGATAATTAGTGTTTCACCCTAGGTGGCCCCGACTTGGTTTTCCAAAAGGCAAACTAGATTTTCAGGTTGTTAATGGACTACCGATGGTTGAAACCAGTTACCATGAAGAACAAGTATCCCTTACTGAGGATTGATGACATCTTCAATCAGATGATAGGGACACAATGATTATTGAAGGTTGATCTTCGATCAAGCTATCCCCAATTGTGAGTACGAGACGAGGAAATACCGAAGAAAACATTTAGATGTCATTATGACTCCAATGAGTACTTGGTGATTCTATGGCTTGATGAACACCACAACAGTGCTCATGGGACTCATGAAATATATTTTTCAGCCCAACTTAGACCGTTTCATGGTTTTCTTAATCAGAAATATACTTGTGTACTTGACATCTGGGGAGGAGCACACCTGGCACTTAAGGATGGTTCTAGACATACTTCCAGAGCACCATATTTATGGTAAAATATCAAAGTTCCAATTATGGATTTAGGCAGTCCACAATCTACAACATGTTATCTCATCTAATGGAGTAGTAGTGGACCAATCTAGGGTTGAGGGAGTTCTATCATGGAATCCACATAGGATCCTGACAGAGGTGAGGAACTTCCTCAGGCTAGTTGGCTATTACGGGAGAATCAAACCAAATATTTCCAGGATATCATCACCTATGATAGATTTGAATCTAAAGGGGACTCATTTCTTTTGTAAAGAGAAGTACTAGTAGAATTTTTATAAATTGAGGTGGAATTTGGCACGCGCTCCGATATTGAGAGTACCAGAGGAGGATTTCAAGAACGTAGTGTTCTGCGATGCATTAGGAACCAGAATTGGTTGTGTTCTAATGAATATAAAAGTGGTGATAACCTATGGTTCATAATATATGAGACCACATTAGAATAACTACATGAACCATGATCATGAGTTAAAAATTATGGTCTTCGCATTGAAGATGCGGTGACAATACATGATGGTTGAATGGTTTATCGTCTACTCCAATCACAAGAGTTTCAAGTATATATTATAGAAAAAGGATATTAATTTGATGTAGATTAAATGGATATATTTTCCCTAGTACTATGAATTTAAGATTTTATATACTCCTAGAAAGAGGATTGTGGTGGAAAATGCTCTCAACAGAAGATCTAGTTCGTAGTTTCTAAATGAGTCATTAGAGCAGTTGGCCTCATTGTAGTTATCTTTTGTGGATGGAGATGGAGGAGCTTACCTCTATTCGATGGTAGTTACAACAACACTCATATAGTGATTCAGGGAGACACAAATTGGGGATCCCGAAATGTGATACCCTACATGCTCAGATATCCATGGTCACTGCTCCTAATAGATATTAAAAAGGTGGGGGAACACATATTTCTTTTCATAGGACGTATAATAATACTAGTGGTGTTGTGGGAGGAGGTTTTGAGGGAGTTTAATACACCCACTTTGGTGGTATTTCCTGGTGCGGAGAAGATGTACCAAGATCTCTGATGTCAATTTTGGTGGACATGGATGAAGAAGAAGGTGACATAGTTTGTTTCTCGATGCCTTACTTGTTAGCAAGTGAAGGACGATCACCGGGTTCTTGTGGGTTTAGCTCAACCCCTTGAGGTTTTAGAATGGAAATGAGATGGAATATCAATGGAATTAGTGATGGGTTTACCACATACATCCAGGGGACATGATTCCATCTGGGTGATCATCAATAGACTCACCAAGTTGTCCCACTTCATTTCTATTTGAGAGTAGAGTTCAGTAGAGAGATTGGGATGCCAGTACGTTCATGAGAGAGTTAGACTTATAGAGTTACATCAAAGATAGTTTCATATAGTGATGATTGTTTTATATATTGGTTTAGGAAGGTATTGTAGGAAATGTTTTGGGCCTAGATATGGTTGAGCATAATATTTCACCCAAATAAGGATGACCAGATGGAGAAGACCATTTAGTTTCTAGAGGACATGTTGCGGGATTGCAAGTTGGACATCGTCCATTTGGGGGAGGATCACCTACCATGGGTATAGTTCACATAAAAATAGCTACCATTTCACCATTGGTATGGTACCATTCGAGGCTTTGTATGGGTAACCCTTTAGGTCACCACTTTGATGGACTAACCTAGGAGAGTCAGTAGTCATGGGATCATAGTTGGTGTGAGATACTATAAGGAAGGTGTAGATAATCCTGGAGCAGATATAGACAACCCAGAGCTATCAAAAGTCTTATTCTAACAGGATTTGGATGAATTTAGAGTTTGTGGAAAGAGACCTTGTGTTCCTTCATATTTCACCTCAACGATGATTATAATGATTTGGTTGGGGAAACATGACATATCTGAAGTTTATCATCCATTTTCAAATATTGCGTAGAGTTGGAGAGGTGGAGTACCACTTGGCTATACCCCCTCATTTGGAATGGGTACACACCATATTCCATGTGTCTCAACTGAGGAGGTACGTTCATGACCCATCACACATCATCGATTGGGGTGAGTTGGTCATCAAGGATGTAGATACTTTTTCTGAGTACTCAGCGGACATTGAGTATTGACAAAAGAGAATCCTTCATCAGTGATCAATTCCTTTTGTGCGTGTCTGGTGGTAGCTCGATAATCTATAAGATAGAACTTGGGAGTGGGAGGCTTAGATTCGTACTCAGTACCCTCATCTTTTTGAGTAGCCATTGTTTTGGATTTTTTGGGCTGTAAATCCCCAAGGTGGGGAGAATGTAATGTCTCATATTTTTCATCTATTATTTTTAAATATTAAATAGATTAATTTGGAGACTAGGTGCTGAGATGGTGTGTGATTATAAGGCCCGTTGTGCTAGAAATAAATGTTTAATATATATTAAAATATTAAATGGAATGCCCAGATAGTTTTCTTAAAAAAGTGAAAAAGTTAAAATGGGTTCCCGAATTAGAAACACGAGGGTACCACTACATTTATAATAGTGGCGTTACCCTATGAATGACCTAAAATTGGATAGTGTAGGACGACTGTGGAAATTCACTATGTGAATTTTAATGAATAAAATAAATTGACAAAAAAATTATTTTATAATAGTTTCATTGACACAATGATATATTTTATTTTAAATAAACCATTAATAAGAGATCCAAGGTTAGTCTCATAACCCTGGAATCTTCTAGAGGCCCTAGAGAGAGAAACCTAGGGAATACACTCAATAGGCGATGAAAGAACATTGGATCAAAGATAAAAAAACATAGTTCTTGATGGATCTCACAAATAGTGACGACACAACAACCGATCTTTGTTAGTGAGTAATCCAAAATTTAGGTTGGATGCATTTTTTCAATTCTTCTTTCCTATTCTTGATTTCTCCAATAAACTTCGACTCATCCATTAACAGATTACCCTTCAAATCGATCATTCTTGTGGGATAGGAAGTTGTTTTCAAGGATTATCGGGATTATGATTATGGATATTTTTATTCTATTTATTTATCATTCTTATGGGAATAAATTGAGGATGGAACAAACAATGTGAGAGGTTCATTTATCAGGTTTTTTTCTTTGTGTATTTCTCCCCATATTTCTTGAAAACACTCTTTGTTATTCCCCAAACTATGAAGAGTCATTAATTTCACCCTCTATTCTTAACACAATGGTCCAAAATTTGAGATCCGGTATCAGGATAACCTGAAGGAGGTGCGATGGTGACGAAAGTGGATAGATCAAAGAAAATACGGAGAAATCATTATGCAGGTGATTTGCTTATGAATGGATTAAAATTGATTTTCTAGCCTATTGAAGACCCAAAACCCCTCATTTGGGTGTTAGTGTGGTGAAAAAAATTTGGATCTTCAGTTTTGAGGTAAACCAAGCACCAGAGAAGAACCCAGGTGATTGGACAAGGTGAGTGGGAGGAAAAAAGATGGGTTCTGGATAACCCAGAACACAAAATGTGTAGTCCATGAGACAGGGTGTGTGTTCATCGTTAAACCACATGGCGTGTACCCTAGGAGGTACACGGGCATGGGGTGGAGTACACAGGTTTCCTATAAAGTGTGTACTCCCCCACACAACATGGTCGGAAATAATTACATGTATTACCCCATGTACAGGTACACGTGCAAGGTTACATGAGTTGACACTGTGTATTGGAACATGACTAGAGTACACGAGAAGACCCTATATGGAAGGACTGAGCACATGAATCCATCTACACACAATGTAATCATCTCCTGCATGACATGTTATAAAGACACGAGCTATTTTACATGAGTAGTACTCGGGTTCAAGGGACACGACGCGTGACCTTACAACATGCTATACACCCCTTCCTACATTGCTTGGGCCACTTTTCCTCCGTATCTTGTATATTTTTTAGGGTCCATTCCCTTATTGTTTCCCTAATGGTTTGTTCAAATCATTTCCTACACTTAATACTAGGACCCCTTTATAAATAATTCCTTGATAGAGTTGTTGTAATCCCCTAAGAGGCCCACAGTATGACCCTCTATTAATTCATCATGAACTCGGTGGAGTTCATGGTATCAAAATCACCAAATATATGTGGTATCCAATCATTTGATTAGAAGGACAATCCATATTGTGTTGTTGGTATCACCCGATAGACCTGTATGTGATCCTTATCTGTGAATTTTATCTCTCTCTTCAGATCTATCAGTGTTTCTCTCTTATGGAAAGACCTAATAAGTATCACTGCTCAGACGAATGGCATCAGTGCTATCTGGATCAGGAGTGTGTTCTCCCGGATGAGTGCATCATGGAATCGTCAATATGAATTCCTAGTGTTGGTATGTGGTAGTTTTGAAATACCTATAGACTGCGTGTCTTGGATTGAGTATATCTGGATATTATTGCTATATGTTATGTAGACATACACTTGTGTATAGATAACTATATCTTTCCTTTATTATATTTCTTTGTGGTTTTAGGGTGTTCTACTGAGTAATTTTATATTCACTCCTATATGGCCTTTGTCCACATGACTCATATCTTTAGTAGAAGATTGACTTTTGATGAATTTTTATGTGGACCAGGACCAGACGATGCTTTGTAAAATCCAGTTGACCAAGGTGTGTTCATGTAGCTACTTATAGAAGTCCTAATACCATTTTATTTTAGATTTGACTTGTGGTTATAGACTCGTTATGGTGGGTTTGTGTACTAGTCCTGTTTACTTTACTTTACTTTCCATCATACTCTAGTTCTGGGATATAGTGATATGCATGCATTGTTTACTTAATGGTTTTTACATATCAGAATGTTTGGTCATGGAGATGAGTGCGTGCATACAGGTTCATAAAAAATGCCTCCCATGTTAGTGATATGCCAACATGGTGCTAGTCACCAACCCTTGGCCTATTAGAGGTGGGCTTGGGGAGTCGCATCATGGGCTCCACTAGGAAAGGTTGTGACATGCTAGTACCTTTTGTTTCTTTTAATTATTATCAGCATGCCATGCATCATTGTATTGTACCATTCCATTGGTATTTTTTATGATATTCTATTGATTAGTCTTCCTATTTTATCAATTTCTTCCACTTCTTGGTTATTAGTTATTTTTTATGCTTCTAGTATTTACATTATCTTTATGTTGTGATACGCTTCTCATACTGTTTACCCTTTGTTGTATCCACTGTGTTACTCTGACATGGGGGTATAGTCTTCTTGTTGTACTACCTACAAACCATCATTGCTTGTTGGTTTCCCCTGGCATATGGGGAGATACGCTAGGGGTTATGTGGCCAACTGGGATTGGGGTACAGGTTAAGTGGCATCTGGGTCTAGGATGTCACAAAGTGGTATCATAGGGGGTTATTTTATTTTTTACTATTTGGAGACCATAAAATGAAGATTGAGAATGATATTGGCTAAGTAATAAGCCATTCTTGGGTGTCACGAACCCATGTATGAGGTAAAGACCAAGTTTCATTAATTATGATGGTTATTTATTCTCTTATTAACTATTTATACAATTTTACCATTGGGTGATACACATGACTTGTGATGTTATTGATAGTGATTCTATTGGAAGTTTGATTTCATTACCTTGAACTGATGAAATGAGGGATCTATATTAGAAACATGCATCATGAGATGCACAATATGAATTGGACATGCATTGTTTCCATGTAATAGCTAAATTTAAGTGAGAATTTAATATTTCATAATCACTATAACTTTATATATATATATATAGTTGTGCATACACCTTTTTTTGGATTTGGATCATACTATGGTGTGTGTTTAGTGGGTCCCAATATCTGATTCATATGATGTATAGACCATTATGGATCATAAAATGGAATCTTATCTAGCTCAATCATTTAATGGTTGTATAATTGTATATATAAGTACAATTTAAATTAAAATGTCATCCACGTGAATGAAATATTTTAGTTCACAAGGTGTATGAGCCCTTATGGATCAGAATATGTCATATCACTGGACTTATCCATTTCAGATGTTTTAAATGTAAAAATGAGAAAAACTTCAAGTGGGAAATGAATTTTAACTTGAAAAAATTCATCTTACACATGCCTAACATAGAAAACATGACTCAAATCCGACCTTAGTAGTGGATTGTGGGTGTTTATTTGTTGAATGGAAAATTATGGTATGTTCCATCATCCAGAACAATATTTTGAAGCAGGCATAGAGGAATTATTATTTTATAGGAAGGCTTTAGTACCCATACTAGTTTTCTTGAATGAAATATAATTAATACCTTGAATAACTTCTAAAAAGTTCATTTGGAATTGTATAATTATGCCACCATGATGTCCTCAATTCGTACTCCCTAAAGGAGGTGATGATCAGGTTCCTAAGGTGGTGGGCCATGAGCCACCAGTTGTCCCTATTATAGATCCACCTATGACTCCTATTCTAGTTTTTGATGTGGGAACCGATGCCCTATTTTGAAAGGTCTTTCTATGTATGATGAATTCGATGAAATGCAGAGTGTAATGTACCCTGAGTATGGAATAATTTACTCGTGAATTTCAACAACAACATCCTCCATCTTTATCGGGGGATGACATACCACTTATTGTGGGGTATTGGATTGAGGATATTTTGTATATCATTGAGCATCTAGAGATGATCCAGATAGGTGGATCAAGATATCTTCTTACATGCTATGCGATTCAACCATGAGGTGATGGGATGCCATCACCCAGGTAGAACATCCTAGGGATATGGTCTGAGCTGACTTCTATGTCATATTCTATGACTAATTCTTTCTCTAGACTCTAAGGGATTAAAGATATAGGGAGTTTATGAATCTAAAGTTAGTGACCATGTCATTTATGTATTACTCATCCCATTTTACTAAGGTGCATCAGTTTTATCCCCTTATATCTGCTAATGATTTGATAACTACTAAGTGATTTGAGGACGATCATTGTTACACTATCTGGTCATAATTAAATGTGTTTAGGGTGACAACTATCTCTAAAATCGTCAATCTGGCTCTAATTACAAAATTGTAATTTGAGGGATGTTGAGGATGTGAGCCATGGAAGATCGACACCTAATGTTTATGTAGGATCTTCTTTGGGTAGAAAGCGATGTTTTGAGGTTTCTTATAGAGGAAGCAGTAGTTAGGATCCAACCACTGATAGTTTTCTTGTCTTTCACTAGTGTAGAATATCTGGGGTCTTTAAACTGTATTGTCCATGGTATCTAGTGGAGTGATGATTCTATGGAAGGATGAGCCATATTCATTATTTTTTCACATTCTTGAAAATTCTTAACAGGTTGGGATATACACATAATTCTTGGTCTGAGGTTGGATTGATATGATCACGATAGATAGGTATATGGAATACCACTAGCTGATTAGGATGAGGTGTTGGGTGGGGAAGAGGTATCCAGACATATGATTCTTAGTGTTAGTATAGTGGGCCTGCTCAGGGATGCCATGTAGTGACTTAGGGTCATGGTACAAGCTAGTTACATGCAGTCTAGCCTATGATGTATGATCCTAGTGCCAATCCATATACTGTATGAGGTACTATTCTAGTAGCCTCTAATTTTGGATCTACTATTTTTAATAGAGGTGTGTTTCACTCGTTTATATCTGAGGCAATCAATGAGTTTTTAAGACTCAAAATCGAGTACTATCTTTGCCTCATGATGATAGATACACCCATAGGTATCCCTTTAGAGGGCATTCCCCATTGTCAGAATTTTCCCCTTGAGGTGGGATATTACATTTGTATATAGAACATATATGTCCTCAACATGACAAGATTCGATGTAATCATTGGGAAGGATTGGATAGTTCCTTAAAGAGCCTGTATTTACTTTTATCTTTAAAGGGTAAGATTTATATCACCAGATAATTATACATACATACATATGGGAGAATTAGATATTAGTGTGACCCGAGTAGGACCCGAATAACAGTATATAGGAAGTATTACAAAAAAGGTCACTAGTCTCTATATTGATAATCAAGGGTTACAACCCATTTTTTTTTCACCTATTGTGGATAGTTTCATAGAAATTTTTCCAGATTAATTCATTGGTCTACCTCTACATTGAGTGGTAGAGTTTAATATTTAGATTGTGCAAGGAACAACACCTGTGAAAATTACTCATTATAGGGTGGAAACTAAGGATCATCTGGAGTTCCAGAATCAGTTGGAGGATTGGGACATGAAAGGATTCATATGCCATATCAGTTCATCTTAGGGTTCACGAGTCCTCTTTTTTATGAAAGTGTAAAATACCCTCAGGCTTTTGTGGATTATTGTCGATTGAATCAGCTGAAGAGTAAGAAAAAATATCCGCTACCTAAAATAGATGACCTATTTGATTATCTATGAGGAGTGAAGGTGTTTTTATAGATAAATATGAGTTCACGCTATCATTAGGTGCGAGTGAGGTCTACAGAAATACATCACACAACTTTCAGGAGTAGGTATGGTCTCTATGAGTTCCTGGTTATGCCATTTAGACTCACAAACACACCTTATGTCTTCATGGATCTTATAAACTGGGTCTTCCACCCATATCTGGATTCATTTGTGGTTTTCATTATGAAGTATATATTGGTGTATTCATGCTCCATACATTACCATGAAACCCATCTTGATATCGTGATGAAGACAATGAGAGAAAATCTGCTCTATGATAAGCTTAGTAAATTCTACTTCTAGATCGATAAATCCCACTTATTAGGTCATATCATCTTAGTGTCAAGAGTTTTAGTTTTCATATTGAAAATAACATTGGTAGATTCTTGGGATCATCCCATGAATGCCTTTTATATTCAAAATTTACTTGGGATTTCCAAATATCATAGATGATTTATTCAGGATATCTCATTTCTTGCATCACCACTTATGAGATTGAAAAATAAGTGTGTGAAATTTAAATGGTCAAAAGATTTTTAATTATCCTTGAAAAAATTTATGGTAATAATGAATTCAGCACTGATACTAATTGTATAAGAGCCAAGAAGGGCCCATACATCCTACTACGATATATAAGCTGTCGATCTTGGAGGTGTTTTGATATAGGATGAGTGAGTCGTTGAATATGGTTCTCATTATTTGAGGCCTCATGAGTTGAATTACCGGATGCATGACCTTGAGATCATTGTGGTATGAATTCTTTACACTATTGGAGACACTATATATTTGGAGATTATTTGTGGTATTCACTGACCGCAAAATACTCTTGTATATCTTCACTAAGTGGGATCTAAATCTCCGGTAGAACATGTGGGTTGAGTAGCTACAATCATTTAATTTTGAACTCTCCTACACTCAAGGGAAAGGGAATTTAGAAGCCGATGATCTATGCTAGAAGACTCAGACTCATGAGGTTCAGGAATCCATTGATAAATGGAATATTATG
The DNA here is from genome assembly GCA_963277665.1 of Viscum album. Taxonomy (NCBI): domain Eukaryota; kingdom Viridiplantae; phylum Streptophyta; class Magnoliopsida; order Santalales; family Viscaceae; genus Viscum; species Viscum album. The sequence continues at coordinate 445,206,611 of OY728145.1, forward strand.
GCCTTATTCTCAGAGATGAACATTGAGGTTTAGGAGGATTGCAATCATACCATTCTCTCATCCTTAGTAGATACATCTACTCTTTTGAAACAAGTAATATTGAGATAACTATCTGATCCAGAAGGCCCTATCCTATAGGAAAGTGTCTAAAATGAAAATACTACTCCTAGTTAGAAATTTTATGGTGATGATACTCTTTTGTTCCATTGGTGTGTATGGGTCCCAACAGACAACAGAGTGGAGCTAATGGTGGATTTCCATTCCACGGTATGGGTAGTTCACCCTGATGTCACAAAAATGCATTGAGATCTAAAATTCTACTATTGGTGGCCTAGCATGAAGTGTGAGATATCTGGGTTCCTCACTCATTGTTCCACTAATCAGTAGGAGAAGGTGGAACATTAATTTCCTGCAGGGATTCTTCAGTCATTGTCTATTCTTAAGTGGAAATGGGATGATGTTTCGATGGACATCATGACCGATTTACCCAGATCACCCCATGAAAATGACATAGTATGGGTTTTGTTGATTGTTTGATGAAATTTTCACACTTCTTAGCTATGCGAGAGACCATATCCGTAGAATATCTACGAAGGATGTACATAAATGAGGTGGTAAATCTTTATGGAGCTAATCATTCTATCATTTCTGATAGAGATGCTCGAAGTTCTAGAAGGGGTTACAAAAGGCCTTGGGTATATAGGTACATCTAAGCAAAACCTATCACCCATAGATTTATGTATAGATAGAGTATACAATTTAGGTTCTTGAGGATATGCTCCGTGTGTGCATTCTCATCTTTTGAGGTTAATGGGAGAAGCACATTTCATTCATTGAGTTTTATTATAACAATATCATTTAGGATACCATTGAGATAGATCCCTATGAATTCTTATATGGCAGGCCTTTCTTCTCACCGCTGTGCTGGTTAGAGGTAGGGGAGGTAACTTTTCTAGGATCACGTTTAATGTAGGAGACTTTAGAGTAGGTCCAACCAATTAGGAAGCATATGTTGACTACTCAATCCAGAAAACAATCTTATGATACCAGAAATTGATGAACTCTTGAGCTCGAGGTCAGAGAACAGGTTTTATTGAATGTCTTGGCCATGTTAAGGAATAGACTTAATTGAAATTAGGGCAAGCTATCACTAAGATTCATTAGACCCTTTGAGGTTGGGAAGCTAATTGGACAAGTTGCACACCATCTAGAACATCCTCAGAGATACCAGTCTATGCATTTTGTTTTTAATGTATCTCATCTTTGCCAATTATATCTTGATCCGACCCATGTCTTTCATCAAAATGAGGTATAATTTGGTATGGATTATTCCTTCAATGATTGTCTAGTGCTTATTGTTGATCGGAGCTTGAAGACACTCTAAGGCAGGTCTATTCCTCATGTATGGGTGATATAGAAGCACGACTGAGTTCTAGAAGAGACTTAAGAGTGGGAAGATGATATACGATCTCAATTTTTAGTCCCCTTTTCGTAAAGTTCATATTTACCCTCAGAAGTCCAACTCAGGGATGTGTAGCTATAAGTAGGGGTGGTTGTAATGACATGCCTTTTTTTATGAAGGTATAAATCATTCAATTTTCATTTTTGATATATCCTTTAATCATGGTAAGAGTATAACATGGCCTAGGGAAGGCTCCAGGAGTGTTTAGGGATAGTTTGGAGCTTAAAGGTTGGAAATAATGGCCACTAGGCTGGGCCGCATGGTCAGTGTAAACTGTGCAGTTGCAGACATGTGAACCTGCAAGTCCGCACAATTAGTCTAAAACCATATGAACCCATGCACATGACCATGTAACCTAATTCTAATTCTAACAGAGTGGATCCACACTATTTTTACATGTTTTGTAAACAATGTGCATAAACCATATGATCCTTGTTTTGGGAAAATTTACAATTTCCCCTCCTTCAACATAAAATCTAATTTTCTTTTTTCCTCACATCTAACGGATAGAACCAGTGAGTTTCTACATCTTTGGTTACAAAATTCTCATAGTATTAAATCTATTTCTACTAATCTATTCAAATACCGATCTTATAATTGAAAGAAATCATTAGATACCAAAGGTAAATCTAACCTCACACACCCTCATTTCTTCGGTTAATCTAGACATATGCTATGCTATTTAGATGGAGTCTCTTTCACCCTAGTTTTAGGGTGTTGGAATGAAACTTAGATCCCTTATAATAAAATTTTAATATGAGGTATATATCAAGTGAGGCTTCATCTACAAACCTAAGGTAGATGGTAACATAGTTTTTCATCTGAGTTTTGTTTAATTTGTATTTATTCCATTATTCCACAAGTCGGGCTTTGCTGAGATTCTATTTTTTATGAACTCCTTCATGTATAAATGACCCTAGTGACTTGACTAGTGTTAGATGGATATTTTTAGGGTGTTTATACATTTACTATTATCTATAAGAACACCCAAGGGGTGTGCCAACTTAATTGTCCATTTTAGGTCAATTTTGAAAGATGAGAAAATCTTGTTTGTATCTCCTGACTTGAGTTTAACCTAAATTGAACATTGTTTCAAGTGTATTTTGTTGAAACCAAGGCACACCATGGGTGTTGGACCTCTTAGTATTGGAATTTACAAAATGGGTAGGAGATTATTTGATATGTCCTTTTCCAAGGCTTGTGCCTTATAATTGGATTTTCCATGTTTCAGAAAAGTTAATTAGATTCATTAGATAGGATGAATCATTTATAAGGGAAGTTTTCTAATGAAATGGTTTAAATGAACTTGAATTGTATCGGATGGTTTAAGACCATGAATTATGTTTATGCCTATCAACTATCTTATGTCAATTGTAACATATAATCGGAATTGTTTAATTTCAATTACTTGTATGAGAGTCTTCACCTCATGCCTTGAAATGAATATTATACCGTGCATTGTTTAGGTTTTAAATTGAAATGCATGAAATGTATTGATTATTAATTTACTTATTTATATATATTGTGTTTACTTATTGATAACAGGGCTTATGTGAAGTAATCATGATAGGGGTTTTCCTCATGAATTGTGATGTAAAACTGAGAACACCCTTACATGGGTTGGGTTGATGATTTGTTTTTTACAAAGGACATTGAGAGCCTTTGTGCGAGAAGACTGTGTAAGATTCTATCTGAGAACCCAAGGACCATGAGATACTAGAGGAAGGGAATTATGTTAGATCTCCCTTGTGTATTTTCAAGAGACCATGAGAGATCTTGGAGTTGGGCCATGGGTTAGACCGTGAGAGAGCTAAAATGGTATTGAATGTCTGAGAGTTATGTACCAATCCTTTCCAACACAAACATATATATACTCATTAATGTATTTGTATTTATATATAGTAACCTGAAAAGGAATACTATATGTGTGATGAAGTAGTTAGACCTATCAGGTGTCCTTTGGGAACTTGAGTGGGAGGTTATTTATTTGTTAAACATTGATTTAGTTTCCTGTTTATACCTAGACACTGTTTACATACAAGAACCTACTCGAATTACACATAGAAACAAAGGGTGGTGGAATAATGATTTTTTTATCTCACACCCTAATTAGGATTCCCTTGGAACCCAAGAAGATTATGTTGTTTAGGGTACTGTAAAGGGTAAAGTCTCTTCTACATGTGGTTTACATGTAATACTTAGCTAGATCTTATGAGAAGAGGATCATGCTTAGGTTTGAGATTATCGTGGAGATATTTTTTTTGTTTCCTTTTGTACCTTTGTATAGAATAATTTTACCATCTAGTTATTTTAAGAATTATCATAATTCCACGCATCATTGTATTAGACTCCACAATTGATTATTTTTCTATGATATTCATTTATTCAGTCTTCCGCGATTATCAGTTTCTTTTGATGCTTGGTTATTTACTTATTTGTTATGGTTTTACATTTTACTGTATATTTATGTTGTTTTACGCTTCTGATACTCTTTACCATTTGTTTTATGCACTGTGTTACTTTGACATGAGGGTATAGGCTCCCCGATGTACTACCAATACACCCATACTACTAGTCGGAAACCCCTAGATAATGTAGAGATACGCTAGGGGTTATATGTCCAACCAGGCTCGTGGCACATGTTAAGTGGTATCTGGGGCTGGGATGTCGCTCTCTTCTCTAATACCATCTGTAAGTAATTAGTCTTAAGAATTACCTAATCTACTATTTTTGAACTATAATTCATAGTATTAATATTATAAGGATATTTTCATTTTATTTTTTGGAGAATTATCCAAAACTCATACAGAGGAAAACCATACATTACAAGTGGACAGTTATTTTTTGTATCCACTTTCCCACCAAAAAATTTCTTTTAAAAATAAAAACAATTTATTTTAATGATAAATATTTACAATATTTATTGTGACATCATCCATACACAAAATAAACCATAAAACCTATGATTTTAATGTGGGATGAGAAAAAAGTATTAATAAGGTTCATAAAAATAAACAAACTATTAGTCGAGTGAAAAACATAAAAAATCATAATATAATTACTTTTATCACATTATTATTATATATTATGGAATGCATCATTTATATATGAAAAATACATATTTCTCTCAAATAAAACTTCTGAAACCCATATAAATCATAGATAAACCATGTTTGGCCAATGAGCCTATACCCAAGTGGTACAAGATTCTGCTTGGCATCAAGAAGACCCAGGATCAAATTCGGGTAGGGAAAAAATTCCGGGTACTGTAACAGACTGTAGTAGTGGAGGAACTGTTGTAGCAGCGGTACTGTAGTGGTAGAGGCACTGTATGAGGAACTGTAGTGGTGGAAGTACTATTGTAGGTACTGTAGCAGTGTGGGTACTATAGCAGTATTGTTCACCGAGGGGTCCTTTGGGCCAAAATATGGGCTTTCAATCCTTGTATTCAGGCCACTCGGCCTTGGGATTTCAGGAAATGTAATTGGTCCCCCTATACTCAGACTAAAAAGTGGTCTTTAATTTGATAATAAATTGAGGCTTTAGCCTAAAAACCAGATAAAACATATCTAGAAGTTAGGGAATCATTGGAGTAACCACCACAATGACTCCTTGAATACATTCACAGTTAAATTATGATCATTAACTTTGAGTAAATATCATAGCTACTCATGATTAACCATCATATTTAATTTTTGAATAACCATCAAATTATACACCCATTATCTATTAGGATAAATCGAACAAGTTAACTTCATCTCAAAAATGGAATTACTATATGGTCAACTTCCATCATCAGAGTACACAATGAATTGGAGGTTATAACGTAACGAACCATCCTTGTTTTATCATAGAACTAATAGTCATTGGTTAATAAAGTAACCACCCATAATCATAAAAAAATCATAAGATATATATCATAATAATAAAATAAAAAATCATGTATCATAAAGATATTATTCTAGAAAATAACATTTCATTTTTAAATAACATATATTTAGAAAATTGTTCACATACAAAGGAAATTTTTTTATTTGAAAATAAAGATGTGTAATTTTAATCGAATATACTAATCATTAAGGCATCATGATGGGGGAAAATACACTCATTTCTTATAAGTAAAAATATATTACTTTTTTAATTATATAAAAAATGAAATCGGAACTTTAAAAAATAATTCTATTAAAAGAAAGTACATTAACTCCACATAGATTCATCACGTATGTCCTTTATTATCCTAAATAATAAACATATGAAAAATTTATACTTCCTTAAGAACATTTTTCATGTTCATTTGTCCAATTATATAACTTATTACCATGATATATAAAATTACTTAATCATTTAAGTTCATGTTGGTTGTTTTGACGATATTCAATACTTAAGTCCAAAATGACTTTGGTCGGTTGACTATGGTCAAAGTGTTTATAAATAAATAATATCCATAATAATATTCATGAAATAATTATCAATTTTATACATCAATTATATATTTAATTTCAACTATTAGATATGGTTATAAAAAATAAACTATTTTACAATCATAGAGACGCTAGGTTGTACATACACATGAGTAACACTTCCATTTATCAAAGAACATTATAAGAAATAAGATAAGAATTATTTAGTATTTTTATAATTATTATAATATCTTTTATAATTATTTATATCATATTAATTCTTAAATATATTTATATATATCATCCATGTGATGTGGTCATGAAAAATGAATCGCATCGCTTTGTGGAGGTGGTATTCTAAATGTACTCTGGAATGACTTTATCCTTTTTATATAAATATATTATCTTTTCAAAATGATAAATATTTCATAAATATCATATTTAAATATTAATTCCATAATTATAACCATCCTTGAGAGACGGTGATGGAAAAAAATTACATCAGTTCGTGACATGTTAGCCTTCCGTACATACGAATGATACGTTCTTATCCCATTTGATGGTAGTGAAGATGGATATAGGTCATGAGGACAAAATAATAACATATAATTATATTAGGGAAACTATACTTATTATTTTAGTAGCTCTGAATAAAGTTTTATGGATGTGGAATAATAAACAAAACAAAAACACTCGATTAAAAATGATACATTTTCTTAAGAAATCCTCATTTTCTTAACTCCTTACGACCACTAAGGATGATGTTATACCTAAGATAATTCCTCTAGAAATAGGGGAGAGATTATAGGAAGTTATTTTGGCTATTAATCACTTAATAAAAATGTTTTTTGAAGTGTGAATAAAAGGGATGAAGAAGTTCCCTTTTATAAGAGAGGGGAGGGCACTTTTCGAACTTCTCAAAATAATAAATTAACATAAAATAATATTTAATACCAAATGGATAAAAACATATTATTTTATGATAAAATATTATTATGTGTTTAAGTAACCTTATCCAATAAAAATAATATATGTTTTGAAAATATTTCTACCATTATCTTTGGTTTCTAACCCTTATTTATCTCATTTTAACTCTTACCCTGACAACATGGGTTTTTACTCTTCAAGGGTTATTATATTAAAAATATAATAAAATGATATCCATAAATGAACCAAAATTGATATTTCAGACCACATACTAATCACTTGGTTTAATTTAACACTTTCAAGAATTTTATATCATTTAGTAAAAAATTATTTATTATAAAATATCAATAATGTTAATTTTTAGAACTATTCATTAATTTGACTTTAATAATATCAAGATAACAATTATAATTAGAAAAAAATAAATTATTATATCTTTACCATGTAAATAAAATCAATAAAATTATTTAATAACAATATTTATGATAAATAATATATATTTTATTATTTTTAATATCATTTATTTATTTTTTCGAACAATTGAATAATTAATGTATCGACATTGTGTAAACATGTAAGGTAATAAGTTCTTCACCAAAAATTAAAAATAAATTATCATTATGAATATTAATATTTTAAATTTTTTTAAATCAAACATATCCTTTAGAAAACACCATATTAAAAATATTACACTTATTAAAAACAAGTGTGATATGTTTGACATTTCTTTAAATAAAATACTATAAAGGTAATAATCTTAACTATATGGACCCAAAAGTTCTTTAATTATACCTTTATATGATTATATTATATATATAATCATAAAATAATTTTTATCTTTGTTTTTGTGTAATTTTATGGTTTTAATTATTTTATTTTTAACCTAAATTACCCAAATTACCATTTACCATGGTAACCAAAATTACTATTGTTACTATTTATTTTGACCAAAGATAAGGTAAAATATTTAATTAACATGAAACCATTGATTCAAAATATGAAATTCATTTATCAAAATTCAAAACAAATAAGTTGAAAATTTTAGTTAAAAATTAAATCCAAAAAATGAAACAAACACTATTTTTTTTGAAAAAATGTGTTTTTTAAATATGAAATATTTTTATATTAAATTGATCTCTAAAATAAAGTAATAAAATAATAGTTTTATTATATTGTAGAAAAATAAAATTATCAATTTTGATAGATAATAAAAATATAACTTCACTTTGTAAATACTATAAAATAAAATACATGATCAATTAAAATGAGTATTTCTCAATATTCCTTAAAAAATCAATATTTTCAAAAAATTATAAAAAATAGATTTTAAGATAATATTTAAATGCTGAATTAAAAAATGAAATTAATTTTTTAAAATAATTTTCCCATAATGTATATAAATTATTATATTCACTCATAAAAGGAAGTAAACCATTTTTGAAGAAAAAATATTTTTTGGTGAAAAACATCTTTAGTAAATATTGTGTGAATATTTTACAAACTAGTTATTCCTATTAATAACCACCAATTTAATGTCTATATTAAATGTTTAATCATAATATAATAATATTTTTTTTATTCTAAATGTGGCATATTTTGTACTCTATCAAACATCGTGTTTCCATTTAAAAATCCGGATATAAAAAGGTAATATATAATTTCTTAAACCCAAGTAAGGGAATACAAAAACATTAATAAGTGTAACCTTATAAATTCATAAGGTTATCTATTATATTTCAGATCTTTCATAAAGGTAGGATAAGAGTTACATAAGGTTCTCTCAAATTCATTAAGTATTACGTAAAGGAAAAATAAAAGTGATGCAATTGTAAAGATAGTTTTACAAAACACACGTAAGGGTAACAATAACGTTACTTATGGGTAGAAATAGATACTTAAGGGTAACATAAAATTTACATATTTTACATATGGGTAAACCCAAAGGTTAATATGATCAATACATAATGTATAAATTCTACTTAATGGCATAATGTAAACATAAATAAGGGTATAATATATTTTTTTAACCATGTGCATAGGAATAAAAGAACTCACCTAAAGGTAATTTAAAATTTGAAAAGACTATGTAAGGTAATGAAATAATAATGACTAAAATTAATAAAATATAATATTATTAAAATAATATTTTAAGTCTAAAATTAATAGAAATATAATAAAGAATATAATATTTTCGTAAACAATATAAAAAACAAATATTCGGAGATAATTATAATATTCAAAAAAATTATCCCATATATACTCCAAATTACATACTCCTAAATAATCATCCAAAAGAAAACAATCCCTAAATCTTACAATTCCACTTATAATGATCAATTTATCTTCATTGAAAATGTATGAGAAAAATTCAATCCTTTAATCTCTTTAAAGATTAGTGAGGAATCCTTAATCATTGAATATTGGAAAGTGTTTTTGATGGATTATTATATTGATTATATGAAGATCTATTCCTCCCATGTATACCATATATAGAATTATAGGATTATTGTGTGGTATATATTTGATCTTGAGCGTTAATTAGGTGAGTGAAGCCTTTTTTATGATAATAAAATCATTATTGAAATTATATGGAATGACTCCACCATCTTACCACCTAGTAAATTAGACAAAATAGTGTGAAAGGAAACCACATTGGTGTTATCAAGTGTCAATTGACTATCTGGTGCACCTCTAATAGGTAGCTTGTGGTGAGCTACTAGTTTCAAGTCACTTGATTTTTCAACTGTCTATCCTATGCACTCATATAAGTTAGTCAGTTCTTTACTGATATCTTTCACTAAGAAAATTCCCCTTAAAAACTCTTTGATCAAATCATTTTTCCAAATTCCATAATATCACTATGAATAGTAAAAATAATTAAGAACAGACTTGAAATATGTAATTATTTTATTAGACATTTTTCTATCATTAATATAACTATTAGAATAAATAATCTCCCAACATTAGATAACGGTAATCACTTGGTTTAGAAAATTAAGAGCGAAAAGGTAAAAATAAAGTAGTTACTGAATTTTTGAAACTTTTTCTCTTTTTTTATAAATTAATTATTCCATTTAGAGATATTATGAAACATTAAAATAATATCCTCCTCTGATGAAATACTATTTGAATATCTATATATTTATATATGTTTTTTCTCAATCACAAAAAAATTTACACCTTTGAGATAATAAAAAATAATATTACAAATGAATATGATTATAGAAATAATATATCATGATAGATATTAAATTTACTATCCAAAAAACTTTTATACATAACTTAAAAAGAGTTATCTAACTCGCACAAAATAAATTTAATGAAAAATTAAATGAGGGGATTTTCAAAATATAATTCATAAACACAAAAAGTAATAAAAACAATTGAACTCAAAAATCCAAGTAGAAATTAATGATTTGTATCATGATCAAAATAAAAAATACCTAAAAAATCATTCATAATAGAAATTTTTTGTAAACAAATATCCTTGAAACATGTATAAATATATTCAAATAATGATGAATGAATTGAAAATAATTTATAAAAGTATTCCACGAGGTAAAAAATTGAAAGATGCATTGAATTTTTTTCCATGAAATCACATCCTTAGAAATGAATATAAAATTACATTTATATTTCAACATGTTGAATATGTAGATAATTAAAATTATTCAATAAGATCATTAAAAAAACATATATTTCAATGATTATCACAATAGTTGGTATATTTAAGAGAGAAAATATTGGTCATTAAAACCTCTCACTTTATATAAAATAATCAAATCATATTAATAAAGATAATTACTATATTCTATAAAAATTATAAATCCATGGTTTTACCTCTATACAATATCCACCATATTTTATTATCATGAATCTCATTAGAATATCCCATTAATATTTTCAATACTAGTGCCTTCAGGTATACATATTTTGTGTCTGACTATGAAAAATAATAGAAAATTTGAAGACAAAACAATCTTGGGTCCACTAAAATCAGAAATTAAGGATTTGGGGCACATATTTGTTTATATTATAGAATATAATTATAATAAATATGAAAACATTTAGGCATTACATATGTTTAATTTTTATTAATCACACTCATATATAAGATCCCCATATTTTCAAAAATATTTTAAAATTTCATTTTGAGAAAAACCATTTAAAAAATTAGTATTTTTTGTAGGTAAAATGTCATTTGAAATATTAAAACAATTATTATTTATTTTAACACATTAGGAACCAAGGAACATGTTATTATTTTCTTTACCTTGGGTGAATTTTTAAAGAGAGTTTTTGAAATCCATGATTTCAAAATTTTAAAATTTCAACAGTCAATTGATCTCTAAATTTTAAAAATGGATCATGATTTTATTTAGAGTGATGATTATATTCATTAGGAAGTAAATATTTCTCATTAATAAAATTATTTTATTTCTTTATAATATATTAATTTTTATAAAGTATTTGTTTTAAAAAAATATAAATTTTATCTTTTAGATAAGAAGTGGAAAAAGGGTATGATGAATGAAAGAAAAATAAGAAATGATAAGGAGTGTGAGAAATATGTGACCAAACCTCATAACCTTACTAGAGATATTTTACGAGGCAATTAATACTTGATATTATTAAGGTGTTGTCATTTGAGTCTTTACTTGGACTCCAAGTAGAATTATTAAGAGTTTTTAACCTTTATAATCTATTCTCACTTCTTTTGTTAGTCTAGACATTCTGATATAATATGAACCATATTTTTTAATTTATAGAAATTCACAACAGGTGCTTCAATTTTATCTTTCTTTTTGGCATACGGAGATGATTTATTTTTCTAAACAATTCTGTTCATCTTTTTTGGAAATAGTTTCTACTTCACCTTCAAAGTTGGTATCACTTATGGACGAATAATCATCCTTTATTTATTTAAATGTCTATTTTTTATTACTTTCCTTGGTTTCCACTACTTCTTTTTCCACTAGGAATTTTATGGTGATTTTATATGTTATAAGGGATCTAAAGAGATATTTTATCACCATTTTATTTATGTCCATAGATTAATGAATTATCATCACTTTGGAATCCTTTAAATTAGGTAAAAAAAGTATTTTTTTCATGATAATATTTATAAATAAACCCTCAAAAATTTACTTTTGAGCATTAAAAATGATAGTAAACTATGTAATCATAACATAGATTAATTTAATAAGGCATATGTATAAGATTTTTAAATAATTCAAATACATTAAATCCTAGTATCATTATTCTCAATGGTTCCTTTGTGCATGAATTATAGAAATTTTTATATTCAATTATATTTTTTTACATGATGAAATAAGATTAAATTCATTTTTATCAAGACCATAATGTAAATCATTCATAGATTTTATTTTAATACCAAACATTTAAACATTATTGGGAGTGATATTATTTTAATGTTGTTTAGTACGAACTTTTTCTTGCATAAACATTTTTAAAATAGGATGATTAAATCTACGAATAACATTTAAAATCCAATTTTTATAATATAAATAAATTTTAACGTCCCGAAACTGGGTGTTGTCCAAAGGTGCCTCGTACCAGGTTGGTCACATGGACTCAAGCACATTTCCCCGAAATCCAGAGGCTGCAGACTAGTAGTGAAGGCCTTAGGTGGTATAGTAGGTAAACTATGCCCTCATTGATAGAGTAACACAACAGAAACAAATCGTAAACAGTAGCAGAAGTAGTAATACCATACAACAAATTTAAACAGTGGAAGAATGAAAATATTATAAACACTTGAGCATATATAAATTATGCATGTCACATGTGTCTAGGAAAGCATCCAAACATTTCATAATGATAGAAATACATTACTTAAACAAATTTATAGAAATGTAGTAAACTCCAACAGCATCATAGGCCTCAGCTTGGTCCTATGATCTCCAGCTCTAACAACAATCAAGTACTGGATGAGGAAGGGTGCTTGTCCTTATCAAGACTTATAATCGTAAAATCTATTTGGGTCCAAATGAATGACCCAAATAGTTTGAGAGACGAATCCTAGAAGGAAACCACCAAAATATCTATGCCTAACTAGAAGTGAATATATATATTAGGAAACATGCAGAGATGAAGTAATAAACTTGGAAGTACTCAAAAGTAAACAATCATATAGTTTTCAATTACATTAATTTACATTTATTAATTATTCAAACCACTAAAAATGTTACATCAGGATCTCTCTTAAACTCTATATCCCATGTGTAATAGTAACAATAGACGTCATAGAAAACCATTGAAACAATCAAGTAAACGTAGTCTAATATTATGATTTGGCTTGGAATAATCATCACTATCATTCAATCATTCAAAAGAAACACTCTAGGAAAGTTCCCCTAGTCTAACCCTCTGGTTTAACATATCATCAAATAAATAAAATAATGAACCCTAGGGAAATCTCACATAGTCGATCCCCTTTGGTCTCACATAACACTAATTATTTACAAACAACCACCTAGGAAGCTCTCACAGTCAATACCCCTTAGTCTGTATAGCAAAAATAAACTACAATAACCACCTGGAATCTCTCACATACAATGCCCATGGGTCCAAAATTCATTTAATATTGACCATTTGTGTAGATATCACTATCTAACCCCTCTGGTCTATGACCACCCAATATCTCTCACAGTCAATACGTCTGGTCAACTTAATAACAATACATACAAAATTTGACCTTACTTCAAAATCCCTCACAGTCAAATTCCCCTCAATAAAACTTTCACAATACGAATCACATGCATCTCATATAAATATTAACTCCATCCTAATAACATGAGGCATGGTAAATAAATAAATCATAACCTGAATTCTAGAACAAATGGCCATAATCAAACAATCAAGAGAACTCACCCATGGGGTGTCCCATAACAAGGTATCTGACCTTTCACATAATCAATAACCATTTTTCAAAAAGAAAACCACAATAGGTATTAAAGAGGGATAATTTCCAAAAAAATATATGCTAAACATGGGTATTCAACACTGTTAGCATATATAATCTAAAGACAACCGAAGAAAGTCACAAAACACCTACTTAGATATAGGGTGATGAACAGTCTTGAACATCGGCCCTTGAATTAGCCTAGAACAATGTATATCTACAAAAACACTAAAACATAATCCTTGAAATACTCACAAGAGAGGAGGAATCAGGAAGAAAGGATCTAGGGAAAGAGACAACTGACCGATTGGAATCCAACGCATCCATTAGCGTCTCAATCGGATCTTGGAAAGTGAACCGGGAGGAGATCGAAGTTCTTCATCCATTATTTTCTCTCATGTACGAACTGAGGAGAGAATAAGAGTTTTATGTATATGAGATATGACCCCACTCCAACTCATAAATTAAAAAGAAAAGTACATAGTTTTTTCATTTAATGTACACACTATGTACTAGCCTCAACCAGCTCCAACTTTAGGTGGTTGGCCAGGTCACCTACACAGCCATGTACTCAACCGTTACACGACCAATACACAACTACACATGGAAACCAGGTATATGGCATATGATCAGTATTACAAAGCATGTACTTAGAAAATTTCCCATTTCTTTATTTTCCTCAAAAAGAGCCTGAAAAAAATATCTATACCTAAAAAATCTAGGTTCTTACAAACTTCCCCCTTAAATAAATTTGTCCCCGAATTACCCTTATAAGGGTCGTGAAGAAGAAACTTCAAACAACTCAAGACACTATGATCGTACTTCAGATTCCCTCTCCCATGTCTCATCTTGTACTCACCCATTCTGCCATATCACCCATACCATAGGAACAGACTAGCCATAGAGAACCTTTATGCTGCGACCCACAATCCCAATAGGTTTCTCCTCGAAGGATGCATCCACCTCTAAATCAACATCCTCAAGTTGAAAAACATGAGATGGGTCAAAAAATTAATTCCATAACTGATAAACATGGAAGACGTTGTGAATAGTCTAGTACCTATGAGGTAACTTCAACCGATAGGAAACTCTCCCCACTCACTCTAAAACCTCAAACGACTCGATGTATATAACAACCCTGCTCTTTATTTTACACTTAAAAATAATTTATTACGTAAAATATTCATTTGATAAAGGATATAAGATCAATAGGTATAGTGTCTTTGGTGTATAGGAAAATTACATAACGACATAAAATATGAAATACACATCTTTATTAAAAACCACTTTTATATGACCACACACATTCATTCGTAGTTAGCATTATATAGGATAACCTAAGGACATGCATAAGAAAATGGTGAGCTATAAAGCCTAGTAAGATAGTAAAAAATGAATAACATGAAGAGTATGGTAAATTTTATGGAATAGGCATATCAATGTAGCATAAGAGAAAAATTAACATAAAGTCATGATATATCATAATTATCATAACATTGAAATGCGACGTCAACAATTAACACGATATTAGAATTAGCCAAGGATCATTGCACATGAAGAACGAGTAAAACCTCATTTAAATTTAATTATCATGATTAAACCCTAATTTCACTTGACGTATCATGATATTAATCTTTACCCAATGCATTAGAGAGCTCTCAGGGCACACCCTTCTTAATAATTTCATTTCATACCTAAGTGTGCCACGTGGATCATATTAAATGGATTCATTAAAAATAATCATTTATTCCAGGATAAAGTAATGTAGAATTAATACATGAATCTCCATAATCAATAATTAAATGTGAATAAATGTGAATACCCATGATAGATATATGGTCATGGTATTCACTACACAATGACTTTGGCATAGAAAATCGCGATGCAATTTCAGCAGTATAACAGCGTGATATAAGAATTCATAAAAATGGTTGATGAGAGATAAATGAGTGTATAATATTATGTAAATGAAATTTACTGTAAGGGGGGTAATATAGATACATGTACCAATACATGTATTGGAATTTATATTCCTAATACAAAAGAATTTCTTGAATTTAAATGAGAAGAGTGAAATTTCTTAAAGAATTTCGGCATGGTAACAGGTGTACATGGGAGGAATTAATGAGATATAAATAGATATATCATTATTAAAACATAAGGAGGGAAGTATGGGAGAGGTGAAAAATTATACCCCAACATTTGTAATTGAAAATACAAGGGTATAGAAACATAAAGAAACATGGACAAAAATGAGAGAGGAAGAAATCCCTTACTTGGAAGTGTGATCCCAAAGGCTTGGGAGAGGCTTGAGAGAGGCTTGTTGGGAGCTTGGGGAACCTTGGGAGGATTATAGAGATATGAGGTTAGTGGTTTTCAAGCTCAAAACGATTTTAGTGAAGAGTAAGTGGTATCTTGTCTGGGTTTATATAGGAAAATTGAGGGAATTCTTTTTATTTAGGTTTTGGACACCACACATTAAACTAATCAAAACCACAAATCATACCTTGGTTTTTCCCATGGTGTTTTCAAAAGGGGAGTGAAAAAATTTATTTTATAAGTCCCATGGTCTAACTTATTAATATATTATACTTTCTTATCTAGATGTGATTCACACTCTCATGGAAATCAATTTAAAAAAATAAAATGTTTTATAAGTCTTGGAGGCTCCACTAAGGCACCATAAAATTAATCAAAAAATAAAAATCACAATATTTTAAATTTGAAAAATATATTGGAATAAAAACCAATTTATAGTATTTTATTACATTACTATTGGGTCATTATTATGTCATAAAACACAATTTATGATTAAAAAGTATTTATTTTTTACCCAAAAATTCGACTGTCTCAGAAAAGTATGAAAAATTCACAGTTAGATAATTTTGATATCCTGATTCTAAAAATAATATTCATTTTATCTAATTATTTTTATAAATATTTTAATTTTTACTTTTAAAATAAAAACCTACATTTACCAAAAATTCATGGGTTTTGTCAAAAATAGATTTAAAACCTTTATAAAAATTTCAACTGTATTCATAAAAATTATGCAATCATTTATATATAATAAAACGTAATTTAGTAATAATATTTTATTAAAATATTATTTAATTTAAAAATCCATTAATTCATCAAAATATATTTCTCGATTGAACATTAACTAAAAATACTATTTGTTCTTTAAAAACCATTTACTAAGTAACCATAATAAAATGGATGTATATTTTTTATTATATAAAAAAATGCACATAATCATAGTACTATGTTCTTATTACATAAAAATTTATAAAAACCACATAAGACCTAATGTTATGATGTACGATGGTGACAAACTCTTGGGGTGGCTCAGAAAACATCACTCATGTGGTAATCTTCATCAACTTCCACTTCTCCCGTAGGCGGTTCCGTTCAAGATTAATGTGTTGAAGCTCGTCTTGGGCTTGGTCAAGAGCGAAGACCGGTGACACCACCTCCTTTATGAGTTCCGAAAAAATGTGCTTTGTATGGAGAAATTCTACTAGATGAGATCATCACTTCCTTTGTCTGAGTAAATTGGATTCGTTAAATCCCTTTATTTACATTAATCAGGTGATCACTCTTCAACGACTATATTAGCAGTGGTAAAAATTATTAGTAGTATTTTAAAATCCAAAAACATAAAATCAAGGAAGTTTAAATTATATATAACAATTTTACATAAGAAGAAATTTAATTATATCAAGAATAATTTTAATTAATAAAATTATGTGTCATTACAATCTTCCCCCATTAAGAAATTTTGCCCTCAAAATTTCTTCTTCCCACACTAAAACAGATGCGGGTAACTCTACTTCTTCACTTCCTCTAATTCCCGAATTACCTCTTAAAACTTGTGGTTTCTACAAAATACCTTGATGAGGGGAATTTTCTTATTTCATATAAAATTTCACTATGATCTAAGATCCTCACCAGATTATCTTCATAAGATAGGTTATTCTCCAATGGTACCACATCTGGATTGAGTAGATGTGTTAGGTCATGTATGTACTTCCTCAAGAGTGATACATTGAATACATCATGCACTCTAGATAGGTGTGGTGGGAGTGCTAGTCGATAGGCCACTTCTCTAATGTGATCAAGGATCTTAAAAGGGATGATGTACCTTGGACTAAGCTTTCCCTTCTTCCCAAATCTCATAACTCTTTCCCACAATGATATTCAAGGTAAAACCATTTATCCGACATCAAATTCTAGGTCTCATCAATGATTTTCACCATAGCGCTTTTGTCGAACCTAAGCAGTTTTAATGTGCTGCTGGATGATCTTAACCATCTACACCATTTCTTTAACCTTTTCTAAACCTAGGTGTTTTCTCTCCCCAACTTCATCCCATCATGTCAGTGTTCTGCACCGCTTCCCATTCAAGGATTCATAAGGATCCATTTAGATGGTTGAGTGGAAACTGTTATTGTATGAGAAATAAACTAGAGGAAGATATTGATCCAATCATCCTTTGAAGTCCATTGAGAATTCTCTCAACATGTTCTTAAGTATTTGGATATTCCTCTCAAATTGGTCATCATTTTGAGGATGATAAGCCGGACTTTTGTTCAGCTCAGTATTCAGAGCATGTTGGATACTCTTCGAGAACATATAAGTGAATCTTAGATCTCGATTGGATACAATAAATAGTGATACTTCATGCATCCTTACCACTTATCTGATATATATCTGCACCAGTTGATAAAATTATAAATCCACCATAATTGAAATGAAGTGTGTCGTATTTGTAATATGATCGACAACAACCCAGATAGAATAGTTTCCTTTGGATGCCTTTAGAAGTCTGGTGACAAAGTCCATGGTGATGTTCTCCTATTTCTATGCTAGTATGGGTAATGGTTGCATCATAACCATAGACTTTTTACTCTCATCCATCACTTTCTGACATACCAGGCTGTTGGATGCATACTCAGCGATCTCCTTCTTTATGTTATCCCACCAATAAGGCTCTTAGATATTTCAATACATCTATGTGTTTGTTGAGTGAATGGAGAAATTTAAACTATGTGAATCATCCAACATTTAATTCTTTAACTCTGGATTTGATGGAACACATAGTCTTGACCCAAATCTCACAATTCATTCTTCATTAACATTAAACTGTGAGGATTTCTCTTTTCTGATAGTTTCCACTTTCTTTTTAATTCCTACATCATCATTTTGATAATCCTTTAACCTTTCCAAAAGATATAGTTGAGCAATAATATGTGAAATGATTGATGATTTTCCTTTCTTTATGATTCCCATGTCTATCTTCATCAAATCTAAGAAGATTAAATCCTTTTCAATTATCGTCAATGATAAAATCACGAGGTCCATTCTACTTGGATAATCCACCAACTTGTTCCCAAGGTGATAATGGATTGAGCATTCATAGTCTTTTATCAAATCTAACCATATTAGTTGGAACATGTTCGACTCTTTATGTGTGAATATATACTTGGAGCTTTTGTAATCTGTATATATTTTACACTTCTCCCCAAATAGGTAATGGCACCAAATTTTCATAGTGAAGATTACTTCAGCCCACTCCAGATCATGTGTTGGATAGTTTTTCTTTATGAACATTCAATTTCCTTTAATCATAGGCACATAATTTGTCATTTTGAATCAACACACAACACACGACCTTCTTCAAAGAATCACTAAATACCACAAAAAGTTATCCACTTATGGGTAATGTGAGCAAAAATTCTGTGATAAGCCTCATTTTCATCTTCTTAAAGATATCTAGACATTCATCACTCTAAGAAAACCTTACTCCCTTTCGAGTTAACTAGGAAAGAGGGATGGAAAATCATGAGAAATTTCTCACACATCAGTGATAATATACAGCTAACCCTAGGAATCTATGGAAATTCGTAACCAATATTGGCCTCATCTATCCCTCAATTGCAACTGTCTTGGATGGATCAATAGATATCCCATTACTTGTGATGATATGACCCAAGAATGAGACATCATTCAACTAGAAATCACACTTGTTGTACTTTTCATAGAGCTAATCCTTTTTCATGGTCTTCTGTACAGTGATTAGATTCTCCTCATGATACTCATTGGTTTTGAAGTATATTAAAATATCATCTATAAAGACCACCATGAAGTTATTGATGTAATATCTAAAGACTCTATTAATCAATTCCCTGAATATTTCTAGAGTATTAGTGAGTCTGAAAAGAATTACTATGAATTTGTAGTGCTCGTATCTTGTACAAAAAGCAGTCTTGGGGATATCTTCATTTTTCACCCTTACTTGGTAATATCCTATCCCCAAATCCACCTCGGAGAAGTATTATTATCCAAGTAGCTGATCAAACAAGTTATTAATTTGTGGAATAGGACAATTATTCTTTATAGTGATTTTTTGAGCTCATGATAATCAATGAAAAGGCACATTGACCCATCCTTCTTCTTGAAAAAGAGGACTGGTGCACCCCATGGTAAAGCACTTGGGAGTATAAAACATTTAACTAGATTCTCCTTTAGTTGTTTCTTTAGCTCCTCAATCTCCAGAACAACCATTCTATATAGTTTATTGGATATTTTTAATGCCACTGGTATAATATCAATTGAGAATGAAAAATCTATTCTAGAAGGAAGACCATAAAATTCTTTGGGAAACACTTCTGTGAATTCTCTAAAAGGTGGAATGTCTTCATGGATGGTTGATTCCTTAGAATCAATCATCTGAGACAGATACACATGCTCATAGGGCAGTAATATCCTCTCTTGAGATGGTGGTTCTAAAGAAGATTCATCCTCTTCCTTGGACTTTTAAAGAATTGGGGGTCGATTCTCTATATGGAGAGTAAATTCCCTCTCATGACACTTTAGGTTGGATCTATATAAGTAAATCTAATCCATGCCAATAATTGCATAAAATTCCTCCAAAGTGAGTATGATGAGGTTCTCCAGGAATTTAAATCCACAAATTATGGAAGGGGAGGAGTTATATTAATGGGATGAAATGATTTTCCCTTTTGTCATTCTCACCGACATCTTTTCTTCCATGAATTTTGGTGGTGTTGGGATTGTTATACTAAAAAATAAGGATATAAAAGAATGCGTAGAACCAGAATCAAAAAGTATGTTTTCTATTCACGAATTAATAACTAGCGTACCTATCACTACTTCATTGTCAGGGTTCACTTCGACAGTAGTGATGGAAAAAGCTTGCCCTAACTGCCTTGGACGTTTTTGGTTGCCTTAGAAACCTCATTACACATGGAACTGGTTTTAAAAGTGCCTTGGTTCTTTGTAGTTGAAGTAATGAACAATGTGTTGAGGGTCAAACGGTGCGTTTTTCTTTTCTGTTGCAGCCATGTGTTGTTCATGTCAATAGTTACTGGTCCGGTTCCCTTCTCTTATACACCAAAAAAAGTCCTCATCCCCTTCAGGAAATTTTTGGCATGAGGTATTTTCATTGAATCATTAGATTTATCCATCGGACCTTCAGAATTGAAGTCCACCTTATACTTCTTATCCACATGATACTCCTAAGATTCAACGATCTCCATTTCGACTTTGAGAACAGTTTAAACAATTTCCTCATAGATCTCGAAGTCACAAATCGCTAGGGATTTCATTAGGCTAGGTTTTATCCCACCAAAGAAGCGGTCAAACTTTTATTCAAGGGTAACAACAAAGACGAAGGAATATCGTGAAAGCCTTGTGAAGTTTTACTTGTACACTACAATGGATTCGTAATCTATTTTTTTGAGTGAATGTAAGTCCCTTTCCATCTTAAGTTGGAGGGTGCGTGGAAAATATTTGTCGAAAAACATTTTCTATAAATCCGTCAATTCCAACACCTCTATCTCCTCCTTAGGCTTCGTATTTTTTATCAATGTACACCATTGATCAGCTTCACCCTCTATATGATAGACATCCATAAGTACCTTCTCTTGTTCATAAAATTGAAGGATATAGAAGATCTTCTCAATGGAGTTGATCCATTGTTTGGTAATTGAGGTATCAAATGATCCATTAAAAATAGGAGGACTTTGTCTCATGAATCTCTTGATTACAACTTGTTCTTTCTCGGGGGGGGGGGGGGGTGGAAATTTCTTCTTGATCCACATTTCTATTCAAAACACGAGTTAACTGAGAGAGTATCATGGGAAATCTTGTGATTCCCTCTCCCATTGGATTGAGAATCTCATTAGAATAGTCATCACGTTTATCTTCACATCGGTTGTTATCTTGAGTCATCCTATTACTAGACATTGGCTAGAATAAAAGAAAATATAGGTGTAATGCAAAAAGGAAAATCCAAATACAAAAAAAAATTAACTTAAAAATTTCATTTATTTCTTTAACTTATGAATTTATAGGCTTCAATCTATGTTATCCAAGATCTACTTCCCAACATATATTCATAGAGGAATTTTTTTATTTCCTTAATAATGGTTCGTACTAAGCTTATGAATTTACCAAATCATATCCCTCAGATGTTCTGTAACCAAGAGTGTAGTAAGGCCCATTGTCGTGCATCAGTTCCCATTCGAGTCCAGCTCAAAGTGATGGTTTTGGGTTTTACCCCTAGATACATCTATGCCGGAGCCACCTCTAGCTACTTGTATATAGACTAGGATGTATTTTCATGATAAACCACTTAATCAATACTCACCAAAATTTAGGGATGTTTTTATTTTTCTTATTCTTATCTCTAAGGCTTCCACTAGGGTTTTCTAATCCTAATCCAAATAATAACTAAACCTATCCTATGATACCAACTATAAAAACCTTGTGCTTTATTTCACACTTAAAAATATTTTATTACATAAAATATTCACTTGATAAAAAATATAAGGTTGATAGGTATATATTATTTGGGGCTTAGTAACATTACATAACAACTTAAACCATGAAATACACATCTTTATTGAAAACTTCTTATACATGACCACACACATTCCTTCGTACTTAGTATTTCATGGGAGAACCAGAGGACATGCATAAGAAAAGGGTGATTTATAAATCCCAGTAAGGGTGTAAAAAAGACATAAAATGAAGAATATAGAAAATTTTAGGTAATAAGAATTTCAATGGAGCATAAAAGAAACATGAATATAAAGTAATTATATAGAATTATTATCATAACATAGAAATGTGACATCAAAATTTAACATGATATTTGCATGAGACATGGCTCATTTCACATGGAACATGACTAAACCCCCATTTAAATAGAATTATCATGAGTAAAACCTCATTTCACATGATATATCATGATACTAATATTTAACCAATGCATTGGAGTGCTATCATGGTGAACCCTTCTTAATAATTTCATTTCATGAATAAATGTGCCACATGGATCATATAAAATGGATTCATTAAACATAATCATTTATTCCTTGATAAAGGAATGTGGAATTCATACATGAAAATCCATAATCAATAATTAAATGTGCATAAAGATGAATATCCTTGATATAGAAATGGGCATGGTATTCAATACTCAATGACTTTGTCTTGGAAAATCGTGGTGCAATTTCGATAGCTTAACAACGTGACATAAGAATTCATAAAAATGGTTTATTAGAGAGAAAGGGTTGTATAATCATATGTACATGACATTTACTGTAAGGGGGGTCATATAGATACATTTCCTAATATATGTAATGGAATTTATATTCCTAATACAAAAGAACTTCTTGAATGTAAATGGGAAGAGAGAAATTCCTTACATAATTTCAGCATGGTAACATGTGTACATGGGAGGCATTAATGAGAGAGAAAGAGGTATATCATCCTTAAAATGTAAATAAGTTTGTATAGTTTAGGTGATAAATCATATCCCAACCTTTTTAGTTGAAAAGAAAAGGGTATAGAAACATAAAGAAATATGTACAAAAATGAGAGAGGAAAAAATCCATTACTTGAAGTGTGATCCCAAAGGCTTGGGAGAGGCTTTAGAGAGGATTATTGGGAGCTTCGGGTGCCTTGGGAGGATTCTAGAGAGAAGGGGGAAGTGGTGGGTCAAGCTAAAAATGATTTTACTGAAGAGAAAATGGGATCTTTCATGGGTTTATGTATAAAAAGGGAGGGAATTATTTATTATTTAGGTTTTGGACACCACACATTAAACTAATCAAAACCACAAACCATCCTATGATTTTTTCCCATGGTTTTTGCCAAAGGGTAATTGAAAAAATTATTTTATAAGGATAGTGGATGAACATATTAAAATATTATGATTGCTTATGTGGAGGTGAGTAACACTCTCAAGGAAATAAATTTAAAAAGTTAAAATGTTTTATAAGTCTTGGAGGGTCCACTAAGGCACCATAAACTTAATAAAACAAATATAAAATCACATTTTGTTAAATTTAAAACATATATTGGATGAACATACCATTTATAGTATTTTATTAGATCACTATTGAGTCATTATGATGTCATAAAACACATTATATAATTAAAAGATATCTAATTTTTACACAAAAATTCGACTGTCTCAAAAAATTAAGAAAAATTCAACATTAGATAATTCAGACATCTAGATTCCAAAAATAATATACATTTTATATAAACAATTTTCTTAATATTTGAATTTCAACTTTTAGAATATAAATCTATATTTATAAAAAAATCATGGGTGTAATAAAAAAGATCTTTTAAACCTTAATAAAAATTACAATTGTATTCATAAAAATTATACGATCATTTATATTTAATAAAAAGTAAATTAGTAATAATACTTTATGAAAATATTATTTAATTAAAAAATCCATTAATTCATCAAAAAATATTTCTTAATTTAATATTAACTAAAAATACAATTTGGGCTTTAATTTTTTTTTACAAAGTAACAATAATAAAATAAAGGTATATTCTTTATTATATACGACAATAATGCATATACTCATAGTGTTATGGTCTTGTTACATAATACGTTATAACACCTGCATAATACCTAATGGTATGGTGTGCGATGGTGATAGAATCTTGGGGTAGCTCGGATAACATCGCTTGGGTGGTAATCTCTCTCAAATTCCACTTCACCCAAAGGCGGTTCCGTTCAAGCTAAACATATTTATGATCATCTTGGACATGGTCAAGTGAGAAGCCCAGTGAATTAACCTCCTTTCTGAAATATGACAAATGGACTTCGTATGAAGAAATTCTATAGGATGAGGCCATCCGTTTTTTTGTTTGAGTAAATTGGATTTGATAAATTCCTATACTTATGATAATCATGTGATCACTGTTCAACGACTATATTAGAAAAAATAAAAATTCCTAACAATATTTTAAAATCCAAAAACATAAAACCAAGGAAGTGCATATTTTATATAACCATTTTACATAATAATACATTTAATTAGATCAAGAGGGATTTTCATTAGTAAATGTTTGGGCCGTTACAATGTATGTAAGTGAAATATTCCGCTGTCTCCTAATCCTCTTATGTCCCAACCTTAGTGTGACACGTAAGAAAACCTGATCTCTGACCTCAAACTCCACATGTCATCTTTGTCAATTAGTATAGGATTTCTAGAAAGATTGTGTAGTATCCATCCTCTTCTGAATCAACTCTAACTACTTAGTGGTCAAGTGGTCCTAGCACAGTGGCCTCTCCTGCCTCCATCCAATATAGGGGTGATCGGAAAGGACTACCGTACAAAGACTTATAAGGTTAAATCAAAATCTTCACATAAAAACTGTTATTGCCTACATTCTTGTGTACTTGTACTGACCATCTTTCTGGGGATGGTAAGATATACTCATAAGTACTTGTGTACCCAAAATCCCTATATAGTCTCTTCTATAAATAGGAAGTAAACTAGGCATCCCTATCTGAAATGATGGAGTGCAGATCCCCAAGAAAATGTACAATCTCTTGGATGTGCAAACTTACAAGATCATCAAAATAGAATGTTTCCTTGATTGGAAGGAAATGTTTAACCTTCTTGACTTTTTCAACAAAAACCCAAACCACATCATTCCCTCGAGGCAGCCTTGGTAAACCCATCAAAAAATCCATCGCATCTTCATTTTACTTCCACTCGAAAATGGGTAACTCTTGTAAAAGTCCTACCAGTCACTAATGCTTCACCTTCATCTACTGATAGGTGGAACATCTCATGAAAAACACAGCTACATCCATCTTAATACCTGGCCACCAATACTGATGGATAGATCATGATACATCTGGGTGACAGTAGGATGAACTACCCAAACTGAAGAATGAAAAACTCGCAAAATATCCTCATGTACAACGGCTGACACCCATACACTCCCATGGAAACACAAAAACTCATCACCGCCTATGATCCATCAAGGAATAGGGTCCACTCCTAACACACTCTCCCTAAGGACCGGGCCTTTGGAATCTGATAACTTCCTCATTCACACTTGATATAGGTGAGTAGAGGTAATAGCTATAGAAGAAAGAAATAACTACCCTAGTCTGTCATTCACCTCTAAAGGAATATCATAGAACAAAAAAATAAACTACCACTCACTAAAGGCCTCCTAAACTTCATGTATCTTAGTCCTCCTGCTCAACACATCTACCAATGCATTGCCTTCCCCAAGCATGTAAAAAACCTCAATGTCAAAATAATGATGGTATTCAAACCACCTTCAGTGTATCAAATTTAGATCACAGTAAGTAATGATATACTTTAGAATTTTTTGGTTAGTGAATACCACAAAATTCTCTCCCAAAATATAATGTCTCTAATTGCGCAAAGCAATCACAATTGAAACCAAATTGAGATCATGAATCAGGTAATTCCTCTATTGTGTTCTCAACTGCCGAGACCCATACGCAAGGACTCCTTCCCCTTGTATAAGCCCTGCTCCCTGGCCAATACCTAATGAATCATAGTGAACAATGTAACTCTTTATAGTATCTGGAAAAATTAGTATCAGTGATGAATTTAATCTCCCTTTCAGCCCTTGAAAGGATGAATCATATGAATCTGTCCACAAGTACTTTAAACCATTCTTAGTCAGGCCTTTCAGTGGGGCTGCTAAGAATAAAATGTCAAATATAAAGAATATGTAGTAAACATCCCACCTCAGAAAACTCTTTAACTCATAGAATTTCTTCAACTTCTCCAAGGGAACTACTACTATCACTTTATCTGGGTCTAATGACACTCTTGTATTTGAGATAACATGACCCAAGAATTGAATCTGGTCCATCCAAAAGTGTAATTTTGAGATCATATAATATAATTGATACGCTATTAGTGTAATTAATATGATCTTAAGAGGGGTAATATGGTCATGTCGAGTGCTAGATTACACCAAGATATCGTCAATGAAGACTACCACAAAATAATCCAAGTAATGACAGAACACTCGGTTCATCAGTGCCACGAATACTACCACCTCGTTCATGGGACTGAAAGACATAACTAGATACGCTTATAGACTATACATGCTTTGGAAGGCTGTAAGAGGTATATCCAATGGTCTAATGTTCAACTGA
Organism: Viscum album; assembly: GCA_963277665.1. NCBI lineage: Eukaryota > Viridiplantae > Streptophyta > Magnoliopsida > Santalales > Viscaceae > Viscum > Viscum album. The sequence goes on from OY728145.1 coordinate 445,233,820, forward strand.
TGATAACCGGATCTCATGTCAATATTCTAGATCACCCGAGATCATCTAAGTTGATCAAAGATATCATCCATCATTGGCAAGGGATATTGATTCATAACCGTCAACTGGTTCATCTTCCAAAAATCCACACAAGGTCATCAGGTACCGTTTTCCTTATTCGCAAAAAGGACAGGAGAACCCCAAGGATATGTACTTTATCAGATGAAACCATTTTCCTGTAACTCCTCTAACGGATTCTTGAGCACTTGTTACTCTGGTTTAGCCATCCTATATGGATAAATGGACACCAGTGCTGCTCATAGAACAAGATCAATAGAGAAATATACCCCTCTCTCTAGAGGTAAACCTAAAAAATCTTCTGGAATGACATATTTGAAATGATCCACCACTGGAGTAAAGTCTATCTGTGAAGTCTCCTGGTCATATATATAAAAAACTAGAAAGATAATCTGTAGCTCCTCCCAACCCATGATGCTTGAGTCCTTCTCTGTTCGCCTGGACATCCCATTTGTCCTTATGTAGAAAAGGCCCACCCTCTGGTGACGTGAAACTCAACCTGTGGCGATAGACATAAAAAAGGCCTAAAAGAAGACCAAACAATCTATTCCAAGAATGACATCATAACCTATCATCTCTAAGACATAGATGTTACCTAAGAAGTGACACCCACCAACATCAAGATGGAACTCCTTGAACTGACATACACTCACCATACTAATCCCCAATGGAGTGTCTAATATCATAACATCATAAAAAGTAAATATAAATAGCTCAAGGCTCTCCAAAATTAAAAAAGATATAAAATAATGGGAAGACCCTATATCAAAAAGATCAGAAGAAAAACCTGAGGCAACTAGAATAGTACCTCTAACTGTAGAGGGTATGGGATCCTACTCATGTTGGGTCTGCTCCACTACAAAGGTCTGACCTGTACAGTGGCCTTACGACCCTGCCAAACTAACATGAGCTAATCCACCCTACTGACACTGAAAACATTCAGCCTGGATACCACAACCATGACCACCTCCTCAGACTAAACAATCTAATAAACTCCAGTTCCCTGATTGATGAGAAACTGGCGGTCCTACTCATGAATGTGGAGTCATAACAGAACCCCTGTCACAAGATGCTGGTGAGAACACCCAGTAAAATGCTGAAGGTGAACCATCTTACCACAAGATCAGCACTCAACTGGGTCCTTCTGGAAATGTGGTCTAGTATACCCACTCTTACTGCACTAGTAGCACACCACATAGATAACAGAAATACATTGCATGAAGGTTCTCTATGGCGCTTCCTGCTATCTGTCAAAGGAGTACCATCCCTCGATGCTGAGCCTCTCTATCTCACATCTCCCAAATCCATAATATTTTGATCGGTAACCAGCACCTGGTTCACTATAGTAGTCACCAAAGTCAGGATGAATAAATTAACCTATTATCAGATTTCATACTTGAGACCATCCTCAAATTGCCTAGACAAATATAACTTGTCCCCTCTTAGAACTGGTGCGAAGTGCTAAAGCTCTGTGAAACAATAAGAGTAATCCATCATTGAAGGAGTGCCTTACTCCAAATGAATGAACTCTCATGCTCGATCATCCCTCAATGTCTCGAGATAGAAGTAATCAAAGAAGGGCCACTGAAACTCTCTCCAATCTATATCCCGATGATGTCCCACCTATGAGACAACCTCCCACTATATCTTGGTGGAATCACATAGCATGTACGTCATAATATTCACCCTCCTCTCTAGAGGCATCTCAAAATGATCGAAGATAGAAATAAAGGCCTATAACCATGACTCAACACCCCATATTCCTCCACCCCCATAAAAAGTTGGAGAATTATGCTCCTAGAACACTCATGTAAGCTCTTCCATAGATGTGGTAGGATGTAGTACTCCCCAAAAAGTCTGTAACATCCTAAAAAATCCTTCACAGAACTATGCATTAGCACTTGCGCCCAGTATAACAGCTGATTCCAAAACAGGAATCACGGGAGGATATACTGGTAGTCCCTAATCTACCATTTCCAATGTCTGGTCATCACCTTGTACCTGGTGTACAATCAGAGGACGTCTTGGCAGCTTGAATCTTCAAGGTCAAGTGCACACCTCATTTAAAGATTATCAAGGATTTAAATGTAGAAGTGAAATAATGAAAAATGACATGTAAAACATTGAATTCATACAAAATAGGGTTACACAACATTTATAACTACCACACGACGTGTTACCTTTAAACCATAACATGGGCATGTACCTCTGCCAATCCTGGTAGTCTAACACCCCTTACACACGACGTGTTCCTCCTAAGACAAACCATGTACTTGAATATCCCCTCTTGCCCAAGTACATCTACATGGCTAAACCAAATGGTGTTTTACAACATAACAATACCCCGTGTGTTCAATCTAGACATGACGTTTATCACTTAAGTTCCAACCCTAGTGTCATTAGTCACATGGACAGATAAATTGTTGACTTATACACGAAGTGTTCAATAAGGGCACAACGTGTAAAACCCATGTTTTATCCACCTATATCATTGGTCACACGACTGGATACACATTTGACTTATATATGGAATGTTCAATAAAGACAGAACATGTAAAACCCACATTTCATCCACCCATGTCATTGGTCACACAGATCTCTACACGATTCTTTACAACACAGTGTGTAAAATATAGACATGGTATGTTCTACAAAAAGTTTTCAAACCCCATGTCTTTGTTCACACATTCAGTCACATGGTCATGGATGACATAACATGTACATACAGTACATGGCATGAGCTTAAGAAAAGTTTTTTTCTTCCAAAAAAAAATAACACATGGTGTGTGTTCATAACACCACATGTTGTGTTGTCTGGGTTTCGAGATATTAATCCTCTGAAACATCTCCTAAACCCCTAAAAACATATAATTTTGTCCAAGGCATGACATATTCTGATTTGTGGGATCCCATACTCCCTACAAATCAATGTTTAGAATCCTTTTCATTTTCGATCAAACAAAATCCAATTAAAGTTAAAAAATGATCCACCAAATTCTGATCCAAGAGGGACCATAACACCTGAGGAACCAAAGTATGGTGTCCATCCAAATGAAACATTACATATATACATACCATATCAAAAATAGTAGTTATTAAAGAAATTCATCTATAAAAAAAATGCATATATTGAAAAATATCTATACCAATAACATGAAATCAGTGATACACCCAAAATGGCATGAAAAGAATGCAAGACATGTGATCTATAAGAAGTGCCTATATGTTGGATGAGATGTAATACCCTCGTCTCATTGGGTTGAAACGGTAATATAACCATAATTATGTCAACTATAATAATAAAATACAATCTAATCACCGAACTGTGAAATCAAATCAAATTTAACAATTGAAAACCCATAAAAATTGAAATATTCGAGGTAAATTGGCTTTTCCCAGTACACAGGTTAGCTACTATCGAGTAAAACTTATTACCAACTACTTATTAATTTCTATCCCTGTCTATAGGCTCCAAAAATTAAGGCCAAATATATAATAACCTGCCTCTGATACCACTTTGTAACGTCCTGGATTCGGGTGTCGGCTAAAGGTGCCCCATACCCAGTTGGTCACATGGACTCACGCGCATTTCCCCGAACACCAAAGGCTTCCAACTAGCAGTGAGGCCGTTGGGTGTGATAGTGGAGAAACTATTCCCTCAGTATCAGAGTAACATAGTGGAAAAACATAGTAAATAATAGCGGAAGTAGTAATACCATACAACCAAAGTAAACAACAGAAGACTGAAAATATTATACTGGAGCATATATAAATGATGCATGACACATGTGTCTAGGAAAGAATCCAGACAAGTCACAATGCTATAAATACAATACTGAAACCATGGTATATAAAATAAGTAAAATCTAACAGCATCGCAAGCCTCAGCTTGGTCCCATGCTCTCCAGCTCCAACAACAATCAAGTTCCTGAAGAAGAAGAGTGTTTTCCCTAATATATACATGCAACAATATAATTTGTTTGGGTCCAAAAGCATGACCCAAATAGGGTGTGAGACGAATCCCAGTAGGCAACCATCAAATATCTATTCTCAATTATCAGTGAATATATATAGTATGAAATATGTAGAAATGAAGAGCTGCTCTATCATTTCAAGAGCTGCTCTAGCATGGGGTTTTCATTTTTTTCTGCTTTTCTGGTGGTTCTTCTAGACTAGTTCAACTCACGGTGGATTTTCAAAGGTGAAAGGTTGTTTTTACAGGTTATTTACTTCAAGTATTGTGGTTTTGCGTCGATGAAAATAGTTCTCAATGTCAACAACAATGGATTACAGTGTTTTTGGGTGTCCATCAAAGACTTTTTGGTGTTTTTCAATGGCGAGGTTCTTCGGCTTCTGGTGTGGGATGTGATGACGGTGGCCCTCGTTACTCCGAAGAAGGCTATGGTTATGGATTCCAGTTTGATTCGAAGGTGATAAGATGATGTCATTTTGATGGTGTTTCTGGTGATTGTGGTCTAACCCCTTTGGTCCCACATGACACTAATCATTTACAAATGACCACCTGGGAAGCTCTCACAGTTAATACCCCTTGGTCTTTATAGAAAAAATAAACTATATTGACCACCTGGAAGCTCTCACAATCAATTACTTATGATACAACATTTATTTAATAATGACCCTTTGAGTAGCTCTCACGATCTAACCCCTCTGATCTAAGACCACCTGGCAGCTCTCACAGTCAATAACCTTGGTCAACTTAACAAACATTTATACATAAAATGAACTTACATAAAAAATATCTTGTAGTCAAATCCCCCTTGGTCAAACTTTCACAATGAAAATTACATGCATCTCATAAAAATAGTAACTCCATCCTAACAACATGAGGCCTAGAAAACAATGAAAACCTAACAGGAATTCTAGACCAAACGTCCATAATCAAATAATCAAGGGAATGCACACATGGTGTGTCCCATAACAAGGTAACTAAACTTTCACATAAGAAATAACCCTTTATCAAACAAAAAAACCATAACATGTATTAAAAAGTGTTAATTTCCAAAACACACAATGCCTTAAATATTGGTATTCTACACTTTTAACATATACAATCCAAACATAACCAATGAAATGAAAACAAACACCTACCATGATGTAGTATGATGAACAATCTTGAACATCAGCCCTTGAGTTGGCCTAGAAATAGGTATATATACAAAAAGGGTAAAAACAATAATCCTTGAAATACTCATGAGAGAGGAGGAATTAGGAATAAATGATCTATGGAAAGAGAGAACTCACTGGTGGCAATCCAACACACCCAGAAATGTCTTAATCAGTTCTCAGACAAAGAACCAGGAGGACATAGAAGTTCTTAATCCGTTCATATTTCTCCTGTATGAATGAAGGGGAGAAGAAGAGTTTTCTAGATATTAGGTGAGACCCCGCTCTGAATCATAAATTAAAAAGAAAAGTACCTAACATGTTCATTTAATATACACGCCATGTAATAGCCTCAACCAGATCCCACTTTAGGCGATACGCTGGGTCACCAACATAGACCTTGTACTTGGCCATTACCCGGCATGTACATGGCTACACACAAAATTCGGGTACACGACGTGTACTTAAAAAATTTCCCATTTCTTCCCTTTTCCTAAAAACAACCAGAAATAAAGATCCATATATAAAAAATAAGATCTTATTTCTTACATAATTAGTGAAATAATATGTCGGACCAGGTGAATAAGATTCCATCACAAAAATAGAGAATAGTTAAACTCATTAAATCTTTAAAAATTTGGTTTTTGAAAAATAGGTTTTTTGAAATATATAGAAAGATATCCCTTGATACTAGTTGTTGGTGTATGAAATAATTATAATATGGGGGAGGGTGAAAAATCTTTATAAAATTAAAACCATAAATGATAATCCAAATCCAAAATAAATAGATTAAGAAATGATAATATAAAATATATTAAAATATCATGAAATCATTTGATATTATCAAAGTAAAGTGTGGAAGAAAATAAAATGATGAGAGTTAAGGTAAAAAGTAAATATAAATTTGGTAATGTAAAAGGACTAGGGACACTTGAATAAAAGTGTTCAGTAATAAACCACAAAATATCTTTATTTATCATCCCCTAAAAATGTCTTGAGAAGATTGTGTTTAATATTTTAGTTTTAACAAATATCCAAGATATAAATATATAAATTCCAATAGTTTTAATGGAAATAATGAATAAAAATTTATTTTTATTTTTAATGGATAAATAATGAAACTATGAACCCTCAGTTGAAATATAAATCGTTGAACCAAAGTAACACATTCACTTGAATAGGAAAAGTATAAAACCAAATAAGTAGAGGAGGAAAAAAATGGTTGGTTTAGATTTAGGAAAACATGTTACAATGATGATCATTAAACCCTCTAAAAGATATTAAAATTAAAGGAGGTGAGATAGAGAAGATATAATTAAGGGTTATACGGGTATAAATAACGCTGTTATAAAGGCTCAAGGGAATAAGATAAAACAGGGAATAAAGAATGATAAATCAAAGATGTTTGATGGTCTTGATGATTATTGATGAATTTCAGGCCTTTAATGGTTACCATTAATGTTATTGATTCCATAAATTTTGATCAATTGATATTATTTGGAAATAGATGAGAAATATTTTAACATTTCAACATTTTGATAATCGATATGGAATCCTTGATCATTGAAGAATGGGAAGAGTTTCTGTGGAGTTTTAATTTGGTTGAATGGAGATCCATGCCTCCCAACACATCTACTTATATCCTTATAATAAGATTAAGTTATCCTAATTTGATATAGAGCCTTAAATAGAATAATAAATCCATTTTTATTTCCATAACAGACCATTGAATGTTTCTAGAATGGGTCCATTGGATAACTGAATGATCTCACCAGATATCAGTGTGAAAGGAACTAGCAAATGTGTTCTAGAATCTCCACTAGTTAGCCGATGAACTTATATTGGTTAGATATAGGTGAACTTCAAGCTATATGTCACCTTTTTATTATAGAGGTTGGCTAATTCACTCCTTGTAGTTGGATATAGATACACTATAGTGTTACACTAAAAAATGTTCCTTTTAATAATTCACTAAACACCACTTTTTCCAATTTAATTCCTATCTCTATAACTCAAAAAAACCCCTAAAAACACAGTTTAAGAAAGATATAATGTCACTATATTGTTTATGATCATTAAAAAACTATGTGTTTTAACCCCAGATTCACTTCAATATCTCCAGTTTTAGATAGGAACTATATCTTTAGTAAAAATATTCAGAATGGGGAACTGACTTGTTAAAAAACTTATTTCCTAACCCAGTAGGTACTATACATCCTAAGAATAATCAATTGATATAATAATTAGTTTAATAATAACATAAAAAATTAAATTCATAAAAACTAATGCATCCTTCAAAATATATTAATCATCATCTAACTATTGTCCTAAAAAACTTAAACATATTGATTAATATTTCTTTAATTACACTATTTTATTTTTAAGGGTAATAATTGTTAAGTGGGCATAAAAAATTATTTACAAAAATAAAAAAAGGAACAAAATATATTGTATAACTTCAAAAATACTATAAACAACTTCTAAAACTTCATTCACACAACTCACACTAGTTTAACATCAAAAAATCATCGTACATATTGTTCCACATAATACCCAATCCCCTAATGTCCACATTGAATGAAAATTTATAGTTTCCCATAAAAATGTTCCAAATTACTGTATTAAAATCCAAATTTCTTATTTGAGGGAACCATAATTGTCATATGAGGTGGTATTTCCATTTCAATTCCTAGATAACACATTCTGGTTGGTGTAAAATATTATCCTTTAAAACATAAATTAAATGATTGATGTCTATATCAAAGTATCATATAAAAAATTTGAATTAATGTCTTGGTTTATATCATTAATCCTATTATAAAACCATTTGTGAGGCACTCCTTTAAGGTTACGAGGGATATAATTCTTCTACAAATTACATTTATCTTCAAAAAGAATATGTAAATTGGATCATAGAGCATAAAAATATTCTTTCATAGAGAACTTACAAAAAAATTTCTAGGTTAGGTTCATATTATCTATGAAATGATATTGTTACAAAAAATTCTTATTAGTATCATCATCTTGGATGAAAGAACCTTCTTTCAGAAAAATATCTTGAATAAGGTCTTCCTATATAACAACTAATCCAACCAGCTTATGGGTATCTTCATTAGTTTAATAAACTTTGGGGATTCCCTACTCAACATCGTGTTTTAGATCAGGATTATATAATGACCCTTAATGACCATTGTGACTTCAACCTATTGACATTAATTATTAGACCCATGATAAAAAAATTATTTTTTTCTTACTATCCTAGTCCCATAGGTTTAGGAAATATTAAGAAAATACATTTATAAATTTTCATTCTTTCCCAATGGTATAGAGAGGCACCTTAGTTTGACAAGAGACTTCATATTTATTTTATCATGAAAGAGTGGAATTACTCATCTTCCATGAAATATTTCCCATGTTCCTAGAATTTAGAAAATGTTTGGGAGAGATCCTATGCCTACTATTTATCCTCCTGAACCTATTGTTCCATCTTGTTATAAACCACCAACTTCCATTATTCTTGTTCATCATTATCTTCATATAATTACTCAAAGTTGTTCTTGATATCAATTTGTGGATAATTTTATACCCTTTTATATTGGTCAGATACCTACTAAAATGAATATATAAATATCTATTAAATGTAGATAATTAATTCCTCAACATTCAAGTGACATGGGTCATACTTGGGAACCCTTTCTGTATCCTGAAACCTCGAGGTGAGAATAGGCTCAACCCAACAACCTGAAGTAGAATCTCATAATTAATAAGTAATTACAATACACAAATATTTCGATGAACTTATTTTAGTTGACACCATAAATGATTAATCTATTATAACATACATTACATCAGTCACAAAAGAAGTTATTTGAATACCATGTATCTAACTAGAAGATAAATCATTCATATGAGTAGTGATTAAACCATCAATGTATTCATTTATATAATCCTCAAACATTTCATCAAAATCCATGACTTTAGGAACATTAGAATGATATCTCTTAAGATAGTTGGCTAAAACATTCACCCAAAACCCCAAAAAAATTACAGCAACCAATTCCATAATCATAAAAAAATGTTTTTTGTTACATAAATTCACCTGATATCATGATCCACATAAAGTAAGGTAAAATAATGAGGATTTATATGTCCCTAAAGAAATGTGAGAAAATAGGGTGATGGAGAGTGTGAGTCTATTAAACCAAAAAAAGAATCCTCCCCAAATAATCACAATGAATCTTTAAAATAAATGGGTATTGTAATGAAAGAATAAGAGAAGGAAATCTAACCCAAACAATGTATGTTAGAGGGTCATTTTTTATAAAAATATTGAAGGACTATAAAACAATAAGAACCTAAAATATTGAAAGATAAATGAATCTCATTACCAGAGTAAAGAAAATATTTTTCCTCCAAAATGTATATGAACTTATGATTATTTTCAAACAAACTGACATCCACTAGACATCATAACACCCAATCAGACATGGTGATAAAAATCAATTGTTAAGGGCTGACATTGACCAAACCGAGCTACCAGAGAGAGATCATCCATCTTCCAAGATTCTAAAAATCAAAATAGGGAGGTCTATACCATCGATTATCCATTTATATTTTAATAATAACAGCGAATAATTTCAATACACTTTTAACAAGGAATGTAAAATGAGTAATCTTTTAGATTCCACTACCCCTTCTATAAGAAATAAGGATCATCCCCCAAAATTGAGTGTTAAGAATGTGAGCTGGGGGAAAGGGGGGCATAAATGATCACAACATATTGACTAATTAGAATTGTAAATACTCAATGGTTTATCAATTCATATAGAAAAATTCATATACAACATTTTCACATCTTTAACTTATATACAAGTTTTAATTATTTTTCACTATTTACCAAAATATTCAATATCTATATTTGGTTTTTAGAAATCAATGTGGATTATTGAAAGAATTATAAAATTATAATTACACTACATATTTAAGAATTCTATATATTTATTCATTAAAAATATCCACCCAAATATTTTTTGGGCCTTCCTTAATGTCTTCAATGATGATTCCACCCATATTTGATTCCACTTGTATCACCCGAAAATTCTAATGTGTAAATTTTTATTTGATAGCATTCATGACATGCATCACCAAGCACATAATGGAATATAATAACAAGATAATTTAAAATATGTTTAGTATTTTAAATTGATATAATATATTTTATATTTTTCAATTCATGTAACACCAAGTTAGCTTCCATTACACTCAAGAGAGACCTTCTTCGATGGCATAAGTTACATGCAAGACAGAGTTTTATCAAAAAATAATATATTAAAAAAATATTATATTCCAATATTACAAGATATAAACCAGACATTATGAATAAAATTAACTAACTTATTTAAGTATATGGTTTATTTAAGCATATAATAAATCCATGGATTACGAATTAACAAGAAATGAAAATAAGAACTAATTGTATATAAAATGAAATATTATTATTTTTGTGTGTTTAAAGGAGTTGTATCTTAATAAAAATAATTAATTAAAATTAATGAATGATTTCAATTAAATATATATTTTATATATTCAATAAAATATTTTTATATTCATAAATTAGGTTATATATGCATAAGATAATAACAAACCCTATTTTACTCATAAAAACATAGATTTTTATAAAGGTAATTTTACCACCTTTTAATAGATAACCCATTTTAAATATGAATTTTGAAACTTTAATTGATTTAATATTTCAAAATAATATTCATATTTAAAATTGTAACATGATAATTAGGTTAGGGTTAATTTTTGATATTTTTATGAAACATTTCCTTTTTTAATGAATTGTGAAAATATGGAAATTAAATTCAAAAATGATTTTTCATCTAATATATTTATAAGGTTAAATTATATGTTTAATTAATTTTAATGTATAATAAAATTATTTTTTATCCATTGATACAATTTTGGTGATTTGGACCAATTTCACTTTGAAATTGAATGTTAAATTTATCAAATGTTTGGATCTTTTTACTTTAAAAACCCGCATTATCGTCTCACCTACATAATGAATTTTAAATTAATTTGCGCTAATTATGTGATTGGAATTTGGAAAAATAGATTAAATATTTGGAATCATAATTATTTAAAATTTCAAATAAGGTCAAAATAGTTTTTTATTGAAAATATTTGTGAATGTAATTAAAATCAATTACAATTATTAAATAAAAATTAAGCTTAATAAAGGATTTAACCTTCCACTTAAGGGACCAAATTAACTATCCATACGTCCAAAAACTATTATATATATATATAGATAAGAAAACTTTAATTATTGTTTTTTTGTGGTTTCTATTAATTTTTTTAGTTTAGGACATGTGTACACCTAACTTATTTCCAAAAATTCCATGTGAGTCTTTTTCATTCCCTATAATAGGACACCACCTCTTCTCATTACTCACAACTCAAAAACCACTTAGGAGCAGACATGATATTCCCATATAGCATCCCAAAATACCTCCCTTTTACCATGAATCCTCACTTTGGTCATAAATTCTTCCAAGGAAGCATTTTTGTACAAACAAAAAGATGTTACCCGATTAATAGGCAATGTCTTCTCTCAATATCTATAGTTTCAATTTCCACTATCCACCACCTAAAATCTCTTTATTACATGATTATATTAAAAAAATAGTATCTTCAATAGACTAGTAATTTTTATTTAATGGGTTAGACTTATACATACACACACCTCCATTTAATGGATAATAAAGATACTGTTTTTGTGCATGGTGAACTATTGCCTCACAAAATGATGATTGTTCATTTTTTCCTTTTCCACCTCTCATTGTGGCCATTATAATGGAAAATCTGTTTATATATGTCATATATGATATTTATAATTTCTTTAAAATTCTTTAATTTTTTATAACATAATTTTAATACTTCTCATTTTGTGTTAATATGGTAACATCGTTTGAGGAAGTGTGGACGACCGCCCCTTGAAGCGATGTGATTCGTTCACGCTATAAATAGAACATGTTAAGGATGATTTTAATAAACCCATGTAACATGTATAAAATACATATCATATTATAATTACAATATTAATATTTATAATTTATTTTTCATTATTTTAATATGATAAAAAATGAAAGTAGCGTTCATGCGTACATACGGCGTACCGTCTTCATGAATGGTGCACTTCATTTATTAACTCCAAATATCATGGTCTATTATAAAAAAAATGTAATGAATTTATAAGATAATTAAATAATGGATTACATTATGGATATGATGAAATCATTTTCTGTGAAATAGGAACAACATTTAACAAGTCAAAACATACTTGAGAAAACTAGGAAATTAACACCCAAAATAGATAAAATAATGAAAGAGTATTAGAAATAGGGTAAAAAAATATTATAAGAATTTAATATATGATATTATAAATATTAGTATGGTTATGATATAATTTATTAGCATATTTTAAACCATTATACATGAGGCTAAATACCACATAAAAATAATGAGGTCAAGTTAAGGTATTTCAGCTCAATTTACAGTCTATTGAGACTTATATATTATTATGCACCAATTAACTTTTATTTGGTGTTTTTACTAAACATTAAAATTAAATATCATGAATATCCTTACTCATAATATATTCTAAGTGTCATTTGAAATTATTACTTCACGAGGGTTATGATTTAATTTTTTCAATGTTGTATGATACACATAATAATTTTTAAAATTTTATTTCCCACAAGATTGTTTTTATGAAATTTCAATGGTATTTACATTAATTAATGTCAAAAACCCCTATTTTAATTAATCCTACACTGAGTAATTATTTATAAATGAATATATTATATTCAATGAAGATATTTTGATAAGTAAAATTGTTTAGGAATATGATAAATGCTTTGGACTGATACGAAACAGGTGGGTTCTAGTTATAGATATCCCCTCGATGCATCTGTATTCTCATGATATGAATCATTTGGCCAAATCATAGGGGTTTTTACCCAATATATTGAATGAAATATTGTGAAATGTATTTATGGTAAAGGTACCATGTACCTAGGAAACATGTCGTACAATAATTAAGAATTTACCTGATTTATATTTTGTTATTATTCATCCATGAGTTTTTGCGTCAACTTATATATAGATAAATTTATTTCTCAATTTTTTATTTAGATTTCATTCGTTTCATTCTATTACCTTTCTATATTGATATTTCTTTATCTAGTTATTTTAATGGAATGTGTTATCACTTATTTACATTACCATGTTAATTTATTCTAATTGATTCATTACTACTTCCGCTTTACATACCCTTATAGAGTATTTGATCTCACCCATATTATGTTTATTTCTATAGGTTACAAAGAAAATATATTTGAATAAGAGTTCATGGATTTAGTTTATTTTACTTTATTATATAGAATGCTTTATTTTTTTACCAATGTATTATGGGTATCAAGTATGTAATCTGTATTTCCAAGACACGTAAACTGAGTGGTCTTTCAGGATTTTATTTCTTGTAATCATTCCAATGTAATAAATTAATTCACCTATATCATGCTTTTGGGGTCAGGTTATTTCTTGTATCAATGGAAGTTTATCAGAAACAATGGAAATTAGATTTAGAAAAACTAGATTAGGTAACATAACCATAATATAAACATTTAGTAGGATTATAGAACACAATCCTAGAATTTTGGTAAGGTAGATATTTTGTTTATATTCCAAGGAAAAGATCCCTTTCTTGATACTAAATGTGGATGTGGTTCTAGAAAAAATGTAACTATGAGTAATAAATATGAAAAGGTGTTCTGATCCTAACTCAGGGTAACCTAGTACATGACAATGGACCATACTATGAACCTAATTTTAAACACATTGGGGATATTCTGAGGATATTTTGTATTTTATTTACCTACCTTTATGATGGATTTTAGAGTAAATACTTCTCCAATGTAACCAAATTTTATGATTGTAGGGTTTATGATGCATAAATTTATGTATTTGATATACCATGTTTAGATTTATACAAATTTAATAATTTTAGGATCTAATCTAGTATATGACATTGTTTAGAAATGGATCTTAGAAGAAAGAATTATATCAATACTCATGGCCAATATAGATGTTTTCCAATCGAGAATGTATATGAAGATGGTGTTAGAAATGATAAAGTTATAGAAATATTCATGTAGCTTAGTTAGGTTATGAAAAATATCCTTACCTGAATGGAGAAACTTATACCACAGAGAGAATCATCTATGTTGTATCAATGTAATAAATAGAGTCCCCAATAGTTTATTGGGACTACTAATCCAATTATTACTAAGAAATGGATTAAGTCTCTGGAGAAGATATTTACGGTATTGGAATACTATGGAAAGGAAAAGGGTACAATAGTGTTCTATTTTCTCTAATTTTATTTTGATCAGTGGTGGTATCTCATATAGAATATAAGGTAGGAAGAATAAATTGAAATGATGTAATAGATAACTTTTAAGGTGACATGATTTGATAAATACTTACCTAATGATCAAAAAATTGTGATGAAGTGGAAGGTCATTAGTTTAATAAAAAAGGGGGAAAATTATTGCAGATTATGATGAAACCTTTACCAGGATAGCATGTTATGGTAATGAATTCATATAAAACATACAATATAATATTTGTAATTTCATTAAATAATTTAATCCAAATATCTAAATGGAACTAGTTTCTCAAATTTTTTCTTCATATGATGTAATAGTTTTATGTGCTATCAAGACATGGAAAGAACTATCCATGTCTTATGGATTCAAGGGAATCTAAGATAGCAATAGGTCTTCTGAATAACCCTAAAATATTCAATGAATCAAAGAAGATGAAGGGAAATAATAATTTTACAACATGTAATAACTATGGAATGCATTACCCTGGTAAATGCTTAAGAGGATTGAGAGTTTGTAATATGTGTGAAGAAAAGTGTTACTAGGGAAAAGAATGAAAAAAATAAGGAAAAAACTATTATTGAATGTTATAACTATAAGTGATAAGGAAGTACACAATTTGTTTTACCAATAATCAAGGGAATATACCTCCAAAGAAGATAAGAGATCAAGGTCAAGCATATGTTATTGACAGAACTGAAGTGGAATGATTAATATACTTTTGTATTTAGATCTCAGATATATGTTTTAAAAGTATTTTGTTTAAGATGTTCCCATCACATAATTTATGAAATATATAAGGATTGTAATTTAGTACTCTTTAATTAATGATTTTAGACCAATTGGTTAATGGTACCAAGAGTATAAATGAAGTAGAAAGATAAAATATTTATAAAACACATGATTGAGGGGAATAAAACCCCTAATATGTTTATGATGTTAAAATAATGATGAATAAATTATTGATTTGGATATGTTCTGACAAACTTATTGAATTTTTAAAAAGTGGTCTATGATATCATTGATGGAGTTTACAACAATTATTTATTTAAGGAATATATTTAATAACATGTGTCTTACATACAGAATAAGGAAGAATTCATGTTTCCAACAAGGTTTTATTCTGATTAGGGTTATTACCATATTTTAAGAGGATGTATGAAGAAGTTATTCACAAGTTTAGACTCTGAAAACTTTGATATACATCATTTTCATTAAATTATAAGGATAAGTTAATTTTGGAAATACAATGACTCTCTTTGAAAAGTTATTGGATCATAATCTGTTGGAAACCTTAACCTTTTATAAAATGGTTTAAGAAGATAATTGAATTTTATTTTATAGGTTAATATATTAATTCACTATATGATGAATCATGTGCTGAAATATGATGGAGAAATATTTAAATGAATAATCAAAGGAAAATATTTTGTTATAGAAACATATATTTTCTAATAGAGTTAATGAATTCTTTAACTATAGAAAAAAGAGTTTTGAAACAAAAATGTTGTCCTATTATGGTCATTTTTTTGATATCAATGAAATTTATTCACACATATCGTTTATGGTTTTATGGTCATAAAATTTCATTTGAACATGTTCTTTATCACTCTTATTAATAACTTTATTGTTGGATTTTTCCTCCATATCCATGTTTCAATTTCCCACATATGTTCTCCTGTTACAGAACCTAGTTACGTGAGCATTGTACATTCCTTTCTCTCATATTATGAAAATTTGTTATTAACTCATTTTAAGATGTTGTTCATTCAATAATAGTTTATTTTCAAACCCTATATTAATGAGTTCATGTTTAAATTCTGAGTATGTAATTTAATTAATATGGGGAGAATGTGAGACCCTAAAATTCTAATCTGTAACTTTGTATTTGATAACATGCATGAAATACATCACCAAGTGTGTAAGGGGATATAATAACATCATAAATTAAAATATTATTACTATTTTAAATATATTTCATATATCTTATATTTTTCAATTCATGCAACACCATGTTAGCATGCGTTACACTCAAGATTGAGCTTCTTTGATGGCTTGCATTACTCTCAAGACCAAGTTTTACCAAACAATAACATATTATTAAATTATTGTTATTTAATATAATAAGATATAAACTATAAATTATGAATTGAATTAAATTAATTATGAAAATTTTTGGTTTGTATAAATATAAAATTAATTCATGGGTTACCAATTAGTGATAAATGAAAATAAGAACAACTAGTATATAAAAAGAAATATCATTATTTTTATTCCTCCAAAAGAGTTTTATCTTAATAAACACAATTAATTAAAATTAATGAATTAATTTAATGAAATATATATGTTTTATATTCAATAAAATATTATTTTTATCCATTAGATTTTATATGCATAAGATAGTGATGAACCCTATTTTACACATAATAACCCATATTTTTATAAAGGTAATTTTACCTTCTTTTTAATGGAGTGCCGATTTTAAATATGAATTTTGAAAAAATTATTGATTTAATATGTCAAAATAAAATTCATATTTTAACTTAAAACATAATAATTTGGTTGTGGTTAATTTTTGATATTTTTCTAAAACATTTCCTTTTTTAATGAATAGTGAAAATAATGAAATTTAATTCAAAACTTGTTTTTTGTATAATTTATTTATAAGGATAACCTATAATTTTTATTTGTTTTAAAGTATAAATAGATTATAGTTTTATTAATTAATAAAATTTAAGTTATTGGGATCATGTTCACTTAGATATTTTATGTAAAAACTTATCAAGTTTTTGAACATTTTTACTTTAAAAACCTGCATTGTCATCCTTCTTATGAGATGGATATTAGATTAATATATTTATGTTATCTGATTAGAAATTGGAAAAATATATTATATATTTGGAATCAGAAAAAAGAATATTGTATCAAAAGGAAAAATTATTTTTTGACCAAAAATATTAGTGAAAAAATTAAAAAAAATTAAAATTAATTAAAAATTTTAAGGCATTATCAAGCTTAACAAAAGACTAAATTGTTATATTAAGGAACCAAATGAAATAATTTTTTTCTAAAACCTATTTTATGTACATATATTTTCCATAAAAATTCAATTCTTGAGTTTCGTGTCTTTTTTTGAATATTTTTAGGTAAGAACATGGGTACACCAAACTTGTTTCAAAAAATTCTAATTGAGTCCTTTTCCTTCCCTTTAAATGGCCACCATATCTCCTCAATCCACACACTAATCAAACTACTTAGATTCAGAGAATATATGAAAATATAAATTCCAATAATTCCTCCCCTATAACTTGAGGGCTCCCTATGGTCATAAATCCTTCCAAGGAAGCCTTTTGGTACAAACCAGAAGAAGTTACTCGATTAAGAGGTAACGTCTTATCTCAATATATATAGTTCATTTCCATTATCCACACCCTAAAATATATTTATTACAAGAGTATATAAAAAAAAGTATAATAAATATATTAGTATTTTTTAATGTAAATAGTTTGACATAAACATAACTACACCACCATCTAATGGATAATGAACTCAATGGTTCTGTGTACGGTGAACTACTGCCTCACAAAATGATGATTATTCATTTTTTTACATTACCAACTCTAATTTTGGACAATATAATTAACACTATGTTTATATATTTAATATATTATATTTATAATTTATTTATTCTTATTTAATTTTTATTTATAAAATTACTTAAATACTTCCCATTTTGTGTTAATACGATAACATCGTTTGAAGAAGTGTGGACTACCGCCCCCTCGAAGCGAGGTGATTCCATCACACTATACATGAAAGTTGTTAAGGATTATATTAAAATAATATTTAACATATATAACACATATATGATACTTTAATTTTGATATACATATTTATCATTCTTTTTATATAAAAAATAAACGAAATTAGCATTTATGTATACGTACAACCTACCGTCTCCATGAATGGTGCTCATCATTTATTATCTCCAAATTTAATGGAATATTAAAAAGACATGTGTACTGAATATATAAGATAACTATTTCATGGATTACAGTCTGTAGATGATGAAATTAGGATCTAATAAATAGGAACAGCATGTAACAAGTCAAAATATACTTGAGAAAACTAGAAAATTAACACCCGAAAGAGCTAAAATAATGGAAGAGTATTAAAAAAAGGGTAATACAATATTGTAATAATTTAATATATGATATTATAAACATTATTATGGTTATTTTATAAGTTATTAAGATATTTTAAACCACTATAAATGAGTCTAAATACCACACAACAAAAGGAAGGTTAAGGTAAGGGATTTCATCTCAATTTACATTCCATTGAGACTTATTTGTTATTATGAAACAATTCACTTTTATTTGTTGTATTGACTATGATTTAACATTTTATATCATGAATATACTAACTCTCATGGTATTATACATTTAATTATATATTATTTGTTCCTAAGGATTATGATTTAAATGTTTTAAAGTGGTATGAGACACATTGGATTGGGTAAAATGTCATTTCCCTCAAGATTGGTTTTATAATATTTTAATGTAATTTACATACATTAATGTCAACAACCCCTATTGATACTAAGACTATAATAGATAAATATTGATATATCTATATATTTTATTCAATATTTATATCTTGAAAAGGAACATTGTTCATGAATATGAGAAATTATTTGGACTGGTATGACATTGGTGGGGCCCAATTATAGATAGCCCCTTGATGCATTAATAGTCTCTTGAGATGAATCATTTGAAAAAATTAGATGGGTTTTTACACAATATGTTGTAAACTATTAAGTGAAAGTTCTTTACAGTAAAGGTACCATTTACCTAGGAAACATGACATCAATAATTCAACATTTCCAACATTTAGTTTTAGTTATTATCCATCCATGAGATTTTTCTTTGACATATATATCGATACATTTCATTCCCAATTTATTGATTTAGATGGCATGAGTTTTAGTTTATTACCTTTCTATATTGATATTTCCTTATCTTGTTATTTTAATGGAATTTGTTATTAGTTATTTACCTTTCCATGTTAATTTATTCTCTTTGATTCATTATTGATTCCACTTTACTTAACCTTACCGAGAATCTGAGATCACCCTTATTACGTTTCTTTCTCTAGTTAATGAAGAAGATATATTTTAATAAGACATAATGGATGAACTTTATTTATGTTTATTGTGTAGAATGTTTTATTTTGTCTTCCCAATGTATTATGAGTATCATTTATGTAATCTAGCTTTCAAATACTACTAAACTAAACAGTACTTTCAGGATTTGAATCATTTTAATCATGCCAATGTAATAAATTAATACATCGACTATGGGATTCTAGGATCAGGGTGTTACACCACTTGTAGAAACATATATCTTTATTTACCTCCAATAACGATATCATTTCAATGCACACAATATGGAACATGAACTTATATTACTAGACATATATTTCAGCTATAGTTTTTAACTATACACCTATTCCTTTTGGATGTATACACCCAATGGATTTTATCTCCCCTTAGATCCCACATGATAAGAAAATTTTATATCTTTTGCGAGGGGTTTCCTATAACACCCTCATTGTGAGTATTGTGGTTGTTGGCCATAGTGGAAACTCAAGAGGGGGGTGAATTGATTTCCAACATAACATTTATGTTAAAAAAATTATCTTAAAGATCTAATTTTTTTAAACAACCTAGTTAATTAGGGAAGTAGAGATATAAATTTTTAGTTGGTCAATAGGTTTCTCAAAGGGTGATTAGTCCTCGGTTGAATTAGTGTAAAACACTTCTTCAACTTTTGAAACAAGTTTACTGAATTAAACACATACACAAACTAACTAGAACAAACTATGAGACTCAATGAAAAAATGATTTTCTATTTTTAAAATTATGAGCATTGGAAAATAAAAAAATAGAGTATTATAAAAACTTAGAACACAACAGAGTTAAACAGGAGGTTCATTCTCAACCTGATACTTAATCCTCTCCACTTGGTGATCACATACCACCAAGCAATTTATATTTACAATAAAATTTATACACAACCTATATAGGGCCTCAAAAAAGTTTTCACAAGGGTTCAAACCCTCAACCATAGGATTTCATGGAAAAAACAAACAATACAGACCACACACGGTATCTTCTATACTTATATGTGGGAAACAAGGTGTAAGTGATGTTTGATGTGAGGATTTTCAGTATCCTCCAGTTCAAGCATAGGAGAAAATGTATGTAAATGACAAAAACACACTTCTTAGAAATTTATTAATAAAATAACACAATAGAGAAAATATTACTAATATAAAGATTAGAAAGCTCTATGTGTTTTCAGTTCAGTTCTTGACTCCTTGGAGTGAAGAAATTGTTGTTCAAGTCTTTCTCTGAAAGTTTTCCTCAAAATATAGTGTCACAAATCCAGGTTCTAGATTTCAAGTACTAAGGTGTTTTTTTTCATGGTTTGATAGAGATTTGAATAATCATTAAAGAAAAATGTGAAATTTGGTCTCCCAAATGTTCTTTGTGATTCTCTAGAGTTCACAGAGTAAGTGCCAGATGGTTCTTTCTTGTTCTCTTTGATCTAACGAGTAATTTATTTTTCATGCATTCCTCTCACACACCTTTTTGGAACACTTTTATTTTCTTCCTCGGTCCTCTCTTTTATATTTTAGGTTCACAATGGGAATAAGTAAAACATGTGTGGTCCTCCTTATACCTTATACTGTCTCCAGATACGGTCTCATGATATGTCTAAAATCAGCATTAATTAATTCAGAAGCATTAAATTTACCATATATGACCATTATAATAACCTTAAGATTTTTAAAAAGTATGTAGCAGAAGAGTGAGCATCGATAGAATAGTATTGGTAGCTTAATCAATAGTAGGCTTTAACTATATAGTATATAAGTAGCCATCAATGGTATCCTTCTATCAGTGACCTTCATCGGTGACTTTCTATCAGTGACCTTCATCGACGACCTTTCATTGGTGACCTTTCATCAGTGACCTTTAATTGGTGAAATTTCATCAGTGGCCTTTAATCTGGGAACATTCATCGGTGACCTTTCATTGGTGACATTTCATCAATGACCTTTCATCGGTGACATTTCATCAGTGACCTTTCATCAGTGACCTTCATCGGTGACGTTTCATACTTAGAGAAAATTTTCACTATATGTTTAAACAAGAGAGAAGTAAGATTAAAATTACATAGTTATTACTTGTTAGAAACTAGGAATATTAATGAAACACAATTATCCTATAATAGAAACATGATTATCACATAAATAAAACATTATTTGGGATTATCAAAACAGTTGAGTCCAAAACTTTACACCTTTTTGATAATAACAAATTATGCTAGTGAAAATTTAGATTTAAGTATTATTGAATCATGGTTAATAACATTTACTAATATCTTCAGAGGTGCGTATAAGTAAAATTTAACCTTTTTTATTATGAAAAAATATAGATAGTGTATATATGCAAGGACTCCAGTCAACATAAATCTTCTCCCCCTTTGTGATTAATAAAAATAAATGAAGACAAAAAGATACAAAAGAGAATTTCATTATTAATGATTAAATGGTACAATATAAAAATAGAGTACAAAGAACCCTATAAACTAAGACATCCCACATTAAATCCACATAAGAATTGTCCAAGGGATATTTGTCTTTGGAAGCAGAGTATTCAAGTCCAGAAGGTGGAGGGATTGGATGAGGTTGGGCAGTGAGTAGTGTAGGAGGATCTGCTACCGAGGAATCAGTAGACCTATAGTGAGTAGATCTTTGAGGAATCCTAAGGGTCATGTTTTTTATTTCCTATGCAGGAGTCACCAAATAAGTTGTAGTAGTTGAGCCGAAGGCAGCCGAGGAAGAAGGTAATATTGGAGGAGCACTAATGGGAGTGCAGTCCACATAGAGGAAGGTTAAAATAATATTTCTGAAATCCATAATAACGATTCATCATCTTTCCATAGATGATATAAAATCATCTTTATTCTCCATGAATTTATCTAAGGAAAGAGTAAAATCTCTGATCCTACTAACTTGATACTTAGATTCCTGAGTGACAAGTGGGATCCTCATGTTTTCCAGCAGCAGCTTAAAGTGACCATCCATCTTATTCTTAGTGTACACCCTTTTGAAATAGAAATCAACTTTCTATTTGATGTCATTTTGATCATGATCAGAATCCCTTAACTAATCTCTCACAAGTTTATGAATTTCTCTGGTTTTGGAAATGACCTAAGGCATAGATTGAGGGTATGAGGTTCTGGTACCATAGAACTTCTCCACTTCTTCTCTGACAATCGATCTCAAAGCTTATAGATCAATAGGAGGAGGATCCTGAAGAGGAAGTATATGCACACATAGGTGCCATAGTGAATTCCACAGTCTATTTAAAAGATTTTTCCGGACCACTGATCAACCACTTCACGTCATCATCCTAGCCACTGACATGTGCCTCCATATACTTCTTTAAGTCCTCAAACATTGTGACCATATGATGAACAACACTTTTGACATACATAAGGTCATTGTCCACTTTAACCCTTGAATCCATATAGGAGTCTAAACTGTAAATAGATTTTTTTCATAGATTCCATAGACTCTTAGAAGGTTTTAACTTGATTCTTACATTCCTTCACTTCATGTAGGAAATTTGACTGAGAGGTAGAAACAAATCTTTCTAAGGAAGATTCCACCACGTCTTGATTGAGAGAAACTATTCTTATTATCTCAACAGATCTCTCATCAATGTATCTTGTCAAATATTATTTCAAGTATTCTAAATCATCCTTCTTGTGATAGTACTGAGGTAAAATCACTACTTTCTGTACAATGTTGGTTTCTAAAATAGAAGGAATTGGAGGGATTCTGTTAGGATTTTCATCATCACAGTCTCCATAGTCTAAGCCCAAGACCACAAATCCAGGGTCTTCTGACCAGTCTTTTATTCCATGAGTAACAACGACTAAACTTTTGGAAACAAGTTCCTCTCCCTCACTTGGATAATTCCCTTGATCAATTACATCCATATATGTTATATATCTTTGATCAACTTCATCAACAGGAGAGTCCATTACCACTTATTCAAAAGAATATTCAACTCCTACCATTTCAATTACAGCTTCAACAGAATCAACAACCTCTTCATCTACAGTTTCTACCATTTCTATATATCTTATCAGAGTAATGAGACTTAGACATTACTCTTCACTTTCATCAACAACTATCTCAAAATCATCATGACTAGATTCAGTTTCATATTCTCCTTTTTGGTCTCTCTAATGTCTCTTAAGACATTTTGTTCTCCTTCTTCTTCTCTGGTTTCCTTATCACTACAATCCCTTAGGACCGTCTCTCTTCTAGGAAATATTTTTAGCGGGATAAGCTCACCAAAGGATACAGTATTGGAAGGGGGACTTGAGGGAAAGTCAGGATCACTTCTTTCATATATAAGAGAATTCTCTCTTTATATTACAATAGTAGCCTCTTCTTCTTCAACTGAGTATACTAGATCCACTTCATCAGGATTTAGACCTAGATCTCTATTATTATTTGTCCTAGTAGGATGGGTGACATGTTTGAATTCTTTATACCGCTTAGCCTCATCATTCACCCATTTTCTTTTCGTGGGGTTCGAGCTAGTTTTCATAAAAATGCAGATTATATTGGTAATGCATAAGTTTCCCCTTAGAAAAATTGTGTTCTTCTTATTTCCAGTAACTCCTTTTACTTTCAACATCAAGGATATCAGTCTGGCATGAAACAAATCATTTTATTGGGAACTGGGATTTTTCATATCCTATAATTAAATCATATGAAACCTACACAGATTTATCTTCTCTCTATGATTCAACAAATACAAAAAGAATATGTCTTGATACTTTAGGGTAAGAAAGTCCCCTTTCCTGGGAATCAAAACATGCTAAAAAAATTTAAACATAAACTTGTTTTCCCCTAACATTTAAAAAGAAATCACTCTTCTAGGGATTTCATTCCCTGCCAGTTCAACCAAATCTTCTCCATAACAGAAGAACTCACTAGTGGGAGGCACCACTCTAGTGTAGTAATCAAAAATCCCTTCATGTGGAACTCTTAACAATCATCCCATTCAACATAGAAGAAGCTCACACTTACTCCATTTACATTGGAAGACATTTTTTTCTCATTCTCAGACTTATATAAATTAAAAGATTCATAAAATTCCTTAACTAGATTCAGGTAATAGGGTCCATTGTTATTTTCAAAGCATTTGACCCTGTCCTAAGATTCAAGTTCCTTTAGCACCAGAGGCATGCTTGACAATAGCCATTCTGAAATTAATTCCTTCTCAACCACACCTCTTCGACAAATGTGGAATGATAATATTTTCCACTACCTTTCTTCCACTACTAGAACCATATCTAAGTCTCTTAGGATTCAACACATCTCTTTCATCATCAACCATTAGCCTCTTCAATCTTGCCATGTGATCTGAAGTGGTTTGAGGGTTTCAGTAGAAGGTAAGGTTCTAATGTTAGGGAGTGATTGTTTCAAGAGAGGATTGAAGTTGATTGAAATGTGGGTTATTCATTAGTTTTATCATCTATAGATCAAAAAACAAATAATGTAAAAGTAATAAGTAATAATAAAAATGTTTCAGATTATGGTAGAAAAATGCCAAGTCCCAAAAAATTTGACAATCGTTAAGGTGCCTATAATGACCCATACTTTACATACATTGATAATACTTCCAAATTGAAGCAAAATTATTACAACATATAACAAACCCATGAAAGGACCGTATAGGTATAGTGTCTTTAGAAACTGAGAAACATAAACAACTGGTTCATAAATCATCTACACTGTCTCCCTTTTATTTTATCATATATAGAGTCCCTTTTGGAATATCTTACTTAATACCCTTCTTCCTGACCTGGGGAAAAGAAAACATACAAAAGGGTGAGCTCAAATGCTCAGTAAGGGTAAACAAAATAAATATCAATCAAATCATATTCATAAGAACATAACATTTTGAAAATATTATCCTGCAAAAGATATCATAATATCATGACATGGAATCAATCAGAATCGTGAAATGTAATCCAAATAATCATAACTTAAAACATAAAACATTTTGGAATACACACATAATCATAGAGAATCATTTATTAGTAGTCAAGACTTATTTCCAAGACTATCATGGCGGACAAAGTCCATTTCTGAACCGAGTTCACTCTTTGTTTTCGTCCTGTATCCCTAAACTAATTAACCTTCCATTCCAGCCATGTATATCTCATGAGATATAAATCTTTACCCAATGAATTGGAGGGAGATATAGGTCCCACCCATCTCATAATGATACCATTCTTATGTGTTCCACTAGATCATAAATCATACATCATAGCATAACCCATGTAATAAAAATGGGATTCTTAAACATCATTCCATCATAACATAAATCATATAAGATAAAAAGGATATAATAAAGTTAATTCCATCATAACATAATAAAATTAATGTAAAAATATTGAGAGAAACATAACCCTATGTTGGTCGGAGTGGACACTCAAGAGGGGGGTGAATTGAGTTCCAATTAAAATTTCTGTTAAAACATTGTCTACCTAAAATACCCCGATTTATAAAATAAGTTAAACTGTAGTGAATTTATACAGATTGTAAATGTTCACTTAGCTTCTCAAAGATTGATTAGGTCTCAGTTAGTTTACCCACAAGATCAAACTAACTTTTGAAACTAATCTACTGATTTACAATATGTGTAAACACTTTCTAATTTAACTATCAAAGTAGCTTTAAAATAATTTTTTTATTATAAAGTAATAGCAGCGGAATAAATATACTATAGGTCGTATACATTAAACATAAATAAAATATGCATAACAGATATAAAAAGAGGTTCAGTCTCAAGCTGAGACTTAGTCCTCTCAAATTTATATAAATTTGATCCACACCCTGGATCGGGGTTAACAACAGTTTTACAAAAACTGTCCAGGTCCAAGACCTCTACCACTATTCTACGTGGGAAACAAAACAACAAAAAACCAGCTGTTCAGGTCACAAACGACCTCTACCACTAATCCAGTGGGAAATAAAAGATGTAAGATTTTGAGTGAGGATTTACAGATCCTCTAGTTAAAGTTTAGGAGACAATGTGTGTGTAAAAATACATCAGATAACACACACTGCTAGAAAAGTAAATAATAAATTATAGAGCAGAGATATAGAGTTTAGAAATGGCTCTAGTGATTGTCAATGTAGTTCTGGACTCGTTGGATTGAGCAGGAATACTTCGGAGTCCTTCTCTGGTTTTTCTGTTGAAAAACAGAGTGTCGTAGTTCAGCTTGTCTTCTATAGTCTCTTGATTCATCGTGTGTTCTTCATAAATGTAGGATTTCATGTATGGAACTTCTTTGAAGATCGTGCAATGTGTTTTTCAGAAATGTGCTCCGGATTGTTCTTCGGTTCTGTACAGAGCTCGCATGTCTTGTAGTATATGTGTCGAGATGTGTCAAGCGCACGTGTGTCTTCGTGTTCTCTAATACAGATCAATCTTCTTTATATTCCATGGGCTCTGGAAGTACTAAAGATTCCCTTCTCATAGGTACGAGATACGGTTTCCTGCCAATCCAACAACTAGCATTAAACAACATTAATTGCATTAAAAACAACAAATATGACCATTAGTATTATTTAAAATAATATTGATAAAAGCTTAAGAAATGGTGTCACAGTGATCATGGAAATGGTGTCTCGGTCACGGTGTGTCCTTCATGGTGTCTGGGTCACGGTGTGTCCTTCATGGTGTCTGGTCACGATGTCTGGTCACGGGGTCTGGTCACGGTGTCTGGTCACGGTGTGTCCTTCACGGTGTCTGGGTCATGATGTATGGTCATGGTGAGTTCTTCACGGTGTCTGGGTCACGATGTCTGGTCACGGTGAGTCCTTCACGGTGTCTGGGTCATGGTGAGTGGTCACAGTGTCTGGGTCCCGGTGAGTGCTTCACGGTGTGTCCATACTTAGACAAAAAAAATCTGTATTTGGACTAAGACAGTGATATGTAGAATATGAGTTAAGGTTACTCATTAGAGATAATATATGAGAGAATTGTAATTATGCATAAAACTTGTAGAGAGTAATTAACATCCATAAGATTTGTTATTATAAAAACATGATATGAACCTATTGTTGAGTTTGAAGAGTATTAGCAAGATGTTCACTGAAGATCAAGATTAATTAATAGTAATGAGATTTGTGATTATTAAAACATGATTAACACATGAGGAGTCCAACAATCTCCCCCTTTTTGATGATCAAAAATCACATATAGGCATAATATAAAAGATATGTAACATTAAAGATACTAGAATAGCAAAAACATTATATAAAAGATACTTGCAATTTTTCTCCCCCATTTATACTATTATAGAACTGATACTTATAGAATTTTCTCCCTCTTTTGGGATTATCAAAAACTAGAGAAATGGAAATGAAACTCGGAAATTATCATTAACCAAAGAATTCATAATAAAAAGTACAGGAGAAGTACAAACAAGAAATGACATCCCATCAAAAAGAAAAACAGTCGGTAAACTCTTTAGGGATGCATTTTTGTCTTGCCTTTATCAGCAGTAGGAGCTGGTGCTGAAGAAGAAGAAGGCATAGAAGAGGCAGACAATGAGGGTAAGGGTAGAACTTCAAAAACAGATGGAGCCAAAGTAGGACTAGTAGAAGATCTAGGCTTAGGTTGGTCAAGAATGACTGGCCGGATCTGAGAAAGGGCTTGGCTAACTATCATGGTAGTAGATGCTAAGGCAGGAAGTCCAGGTCTAAGGGGTGCAGCAGCTGGAGCAACTATATCAGTACTCTACACATGAAGATACGACTTCAAAAGATTGATGAAATCAGAAATGATTTAACCACCATACTGTATAGCCTTTTCAAAATCATCCTTATTCTCCAGAAATCTGTCCAACAATCTGGTGAACTCTGAAAATTTTTGAACTTGAGCTTTAAAAGCTTGAGTCACCGGAGTGATTCTCATATTTTCAACAAGAAATCTAAAGTGATATGACATGTAACTTTTAGAGAAAATCCGGGAAAGATACAAATCTATTTTCTTGGAGATCTCTTGTTGAGCATCATTGGCTATCTTTGAATGAATCCTAACCAAGTCCAATGCTCTATCACTGTTCTTAATCACTTCTGACAAAGAAGATAGATCCAAGCCACTAAAGGAATTCTATAATTCTTCCTTAACTATGGATCTCAGCAGAGAATCATACAAAGAAGGTGTGGAGGTCTGCCTAGAAGCAGGTGAATCCTTGACAGCTTCGGTTAGAACTTTGAGTTGTTTCAGAACTTTTTGCATATATCTAGTGTATTCATCCGTAAGCTTATTTAGAGTTTCCACATGCTCTCTCATGCATTCCAGAATCTTCATGTGACTTTTTACAATATTTTCATCAAAATATAGAAGGTAAGGATGAACTTGAGACACAATCTCCCTAGAAAGGAGGGAATCAGAAGACTCAGGTGAAACAGCAGCAGGTGCAGGGGCAGAAACAGGAGCATGATCTGATCTCACAGATAGCTCGTTTTGCAGACTTGCTACTATACTTTTCATATTTGCAACATCAACACTCAGCAGCTTATTCTCTACTAGGACTTCTTGAATTTATTGAATCATCCTTGGTTGAATATGCAAGATAATATTTTCCAAGAGAATTGATGCATCTTCTTGACTTAATTGAGTCACTAGGTGAGGTTGAGTGGAGAAAATTTTCTCAAAACCAGCTAACAAAGTCTCGCCAAAATCTTTCAGATCATATTTGGTTACAAAGGAATGAATCTCAGGTAAGGATGAAGGTAAAGGTAGAGGCTCAGATTCTGGTTGAGGGTCAGAGTCATCTTCAGACTCAGATTCTGATTCAGATTGAGGTTGAGGCTCTGATTCTGGTTCTGAATGAGCTATGGACTTTTGTTGAAACAGATAAGAAAGATCCATTCCAATTGCAGTCACTTGTTGTGACTCATTCACATCATAAAATCTTTGGAACTCATACCGAGAGTGTTTAGAGAAAGTGACAGACGGTTGAGAGGCTTCACCAGATCCAGCTTCCACAATATCAATATTTCGAGTTTCCTCCCCCTCAACTTGTGCTTTCTTTTCAGATTCTTGAGGTTTAGGAACATGGACAAGATCCACAGGTTCATCCCCAATCTCTTCAGCAAATTCTTTCCTTTCCAGCTAAAAGGAAATTTCCATTATTTCTTCAGCAGATGGAATAATCTCAGGAACCGATTGTTCCACTGGATAATCTTCTAGACTTGCTTCTTTCTCAACAGAAAGAGTCTCTTCAACAAAAACTTCCTCAAAGGTTGCTTGCTGTTCTGAACCAGGAAAAACTAATTTTCTTGCAGCATTTGGATGAGATTCTTCCTCATGAAGCACAACTAAAAGATCCTCAGTCCTTTCCTTTTCAACAAAAACTTCCTCTCCTTGAGGTATTTCAGCAGGGATAACAGCAGGGATAACACCCCTTTCCTCTTCAACAGGAACTGTTTCCATTGTAGATATTACAGATTCTTCTCTAGGTGGGACTTCAACAGTTACTTCTTCTTGTTCTTCTTCTTCTGACTACTTAGCCACTTCATCTAGTTCCAAACCAAGATCAGCTAGGTTCTTAGGCCTTCTTGGATAGTCAACAGGATTAAACTTTTTATATAGTTGATCACTATCCTCAACCCATTTCTTTCTTCATGGATTGCAGCTAATCTTCATCCTTCTGATGATAGGCATGGATAGGCAAAAATCAAGGTCCTCTAATTTTTCTTCATTCGGTCCTACCATTCCTTTTGAGACTAACGTGGCTGAAATCATCCTTGAATAAAACAGGGAGGTGGATTTGGAAGTTACTTTGATCATCTTACAGATATGGTTGATAACATAGTTACACAGATTGATCTTTTGGCCATTCTTCAACAGGTGAATCAGGAAAACATCCTGATACTTCATCACATCAAAATCTCCTTTTCTTGGACAAACCAAATTCTGAACAAACTTGAACAAAAGTCTTGTCTCCCCATCCAATTCAGCAGCTATGGCCCTTCACTTGGTTCCATTTGCAGTTAGATTTTCCAAAGCGGTTTCTAGGTCAAAGATGTCAGTTGTTGGAGGAGGTTATCTTTGGTAAACTTCACACACTCCTTCATGTGGAATACTTAGGCATGCAGCCCACAACATTGAAGAGAAAGAGCACTTTTGACCATCGATCCAGCTGGTCACCAAAAAGCTTTCTCTAAACTCAAAAGAGAACTTCACATACTGATAGAATTGAGATACAAGCCTCGGGTAAATCGGTCTATTCTGTCCAGTGAACCATTCAATCCATCCTTGCTCTTTTAAAACTTTCAAAACTAACGATCTTCTAGACAACAACCATTCAGGGAAAACCTCTTTTCAGGTACAACAGTACGACTTACCAGGTTTGGGTTTAGAGGTCCTTCGAGAGCTATCCTCGTATCCTCCTTTGTTTCTTAGAGCGGCGCTTCTCAGACGAGGGTGAAGATGGACGCTTCATCCTTGGCATCCACTAAAGGTTCGGGCGAGAGAGAAGAGAAGGTTCAGGAGAGAATTCGGGTAAGGAGTTGAATGAAATCCTTAAGATTTATCATTTGGGAATGTGAAACATCATAAAAACACAAACACGGGAAATCAAATAGCGGTGAAATAAAAATTACCACGTTATGGGTAAAAATAATATAAAAATAATAAAAATTATCATACTTCTCATGGTGAGATAGAAAACTAGCCATCACGGTGAGACAGTTTATAGTCATCACGGTGAAACAGTGAGCAATTTATATAGTCATGGTGAGACAGTGAGTTTTCAGACCGTGAGCATAAAACAACAACTTAAAAACAATAAGATATTCATTTATGATTAATCATACCAAGATAATATATGATGTAGTCTAATCTTTCAGAATTTAATTGTTTAGTGAATATATCAGCAAGTTGATATTCAGTACCAATGAATTCCAAAGTGATATCACCTTTTTGATAATGATCCCTCAAAAAGTGATGTCTTACATCAATATGTTTTGTCCTAGAATGAGAAACAGGATTCTTAGAAATATTAATAGCACTTGTGTTGTCACAATTTATTGAGACATGTCTGAATTGATATCCATAGTATAGTAATGTGTGTTTCATCCACACAATTTGTGCACAACAACTTCCAGCATCTATGTATTCAGCTTCTTCAGTTGACAATGAAACCGAATTTTGTTTCTTACGACACCATGATACTAGTGACTTTCCTAAAAGATGACATGTTCTAGAGGTGCTTTTTCTATCTAGCTTACATCCAGCAAAGTCAGCATCAGAAAAACTAACTAGTTCAAATGATTGTCCTTTTGGATAGAACAGTCCTAAATTGGGATTATGCTTGAGGTATTTGAAAATTCTCTTTACAGCATTTAAATGTGATTATTTAGGGTCTTCTTGAAAACGAGCACACATACACACACTAAACATAATATCAGGACGACTAGCAGTCAGGTAGAGTAGACTTACAATCATTCCTCTATAAGTGGTTTGATCAACAGATTTACCATTTTCATCAAGATCCATCTTACAGGTGGTACTCATGGGGGTGTCACTACTTTTTTTTCTATCCAATCCAAAACATTTTAAAATATCTATAGTATATTTACTTTGAGTTAAAATAATTCCATCATCATTTTGAAAATTTTGAAAACCAAGAAAGAATTTAAGTTCACCCATTAAACTCATTTCAAATTCATTTTGCATCATTTTTGAAAAATCAGTACATACAAAATTTTTAGAAGATCCAAATATAATATCATCAACATAAATTTGTACTACTAAAGCATCTTTAGAAATTCGTTTTATAAAAAGAGTAGGATCAGCTATTTCTTTTGTAAAACCTTTAGAAATTAGAAAAGTACTTAATCTATCATACCAAGCTCTTAGAGCTTGCTTTAAACCATATAAAGCTTTTGATAATTTGAAAATATGATTTGTAAAATGAGGGTCTGAAAAACCAGGTGGTTGTTCAACAAAAACATCCTCAGCAATATATCAATTTAAGAATGAACTCTTGACATCCATTTGATATAGTTTGAAATTTAGATGTGCAACATAAGAAAGTAAAATCCTAATAGATTCTAATTTGGCTACTGGAGAAAAAGACTCCTCATAGTTAATACCTTCTTCTTGATTATAGCCTTGTGAAAATAGTCTAGCATTATTTCTAACTATGTTTCCCGATTCATCTACTTTATTTCTAAACACCCATTTTGTGCCTATTGTGAAAGTGTCCTTAGGTCTTTCAACAAGATTCCAAACTTTATTTCTTTCAAACTGATTGAGTTCTTCTTGCATAGAAATTACCCAAAATTCATCATTAATAGCATCATCAATGTTTTTAGGTTCAAGCTGTGAGAAGAAGGATTGATGTTCAACCTAATTTCTAAGAGAAGCTCTAGTCTGTGTCCCTCTGTCATGATTTCCTACAACAGCATCTAAAGGATGATTCTTCAGAATTCTAGTTGATCTAGTAAAGGTAGGGCTAGAAATTCCAGGTTCATCAACAGGTTGGGAATCAATAGAAGCAGGTTCTAGACAATTTCCATAACTGGACGTTTTAACTATAGGTCCACTATCGTTATCATTAAGGTTCAAAACAGTGAGATCATCTTCAAGATTTTCAAGAGAGGTTTTAGGCTCATGTGCATTAGTTCCATCAAACTTGATGTGAACAGATTCTTCCACACACTTGGTTCTCTTATTGAAAACTCTATAGGCTTTACTAGAAATAGAGTAACCTAGGAAAATTCCTTCATCACTCTTGGATGAAAATTTTTCGAGATTATATTTAGTATTAAGAATAAAGACTTTGCAGCTAAAGACTTTGAAGTAGTTGACTTTAGGTTTCCTATGGTTCCACAACTCATAAGGGGTCCTCTTAAGAACAGGTCTGATTAAGACTCTATTGATAACATAACAAGCTGTATTTACAGCTTCAGCCCAAAAATAAACAGGTAGGTCATACTCATTAAGAATAGTTCTAGAAATTTCTTGCAGAGTTATATTCCTTCTTTCTACTACACCATTTTGCTGGGGTGTCCTAGGGGCAGAGAAATTGTGACTATAGCCATTGTGAGAGCAGTAAGATTCAAATTCATGATTCTCAAATTCACGACCATGATCTCTTCTTAGAGTTTTAATCTTAAGTCCACTAAGGTTTTCTACAGATTTGGAGTATTTAACAAAGTAAGAACAAGCTTCACTTTTGTGAGCTATAAAATATACCGAAGTATATCTAGAAAAGTAATCTACTAAGACATAGACATAGTGCTTCCCATTTAAGCTAGAAAATCTAGATGGTCCAAATAAACCCATGTGAACCAACTCGAGAGGTTGAGAAGTTGACACTTCTTTCTTTGATTTGAAAGAAACATTATGTTGCTTTCCCTTTTGACAGGGATTACCAACTTTGTCATTTGGAAACTCAAGTTTGGGTAGGTCTCTAACTAAATTCTTCCTAGTAAGTTTTCTAAGTGAGTGTATATTGCAGTGTCATAATATTCTGTTCCAAAGCCAAGACCCTTTATGAAAAGCATTTAAACAAGTAATATTCTGCCTAGCTAAAAAATTTAAATCAACAGCATAAACATTTTCATTTCGCAGGGCAGAAAATACTAAAGCATGTTTAGAATTAAAAAAATTGCAAGAATCATCTTCAAATTTAATATTAAAACCATCATCACATAACTGAGAAATACTTAACAGATTATATTTAAGTCCATCACCAAGTAAAACTTTAGAAATTTATACTGAGTCAGTGTTACCAATCTGGCCTAAGCCGATGATTTTCCCTCTAGAATTATCACCAAAGGTGACAAAACCTCCATCAACTCTGACTAAGCTTTTAAAGAATGAGAAGTATCCAAACATATGTCTTGAACATCCACTGTCCAAGTACCAGGTCTTCCTATAGGATCTCTTTAAGTAAGTTTCCTATAAAACAGATTTAGATAGGAAATGATTTTGGTACCCAGATCTTCTTGGGTCCAGACAGGTTAGCAATCAAAGCTTTTGGTACCCAAATTTGTCTTTTGGGTCTCATGAAAGTTGTAGAATCAACAGACTTTGAAAGATAAATCTTATTATATCCATAACTATGAATATAACTAGTTGAAGCATATAAATGTCCAGAATTAGAATTAGCAGCATTCTGTCCAGATTTAGGAATAAATCTATTCTTAGTAAACTATCTCTGTCTAGGTTTGTAGCCTATTCTAGTAGTGTATTTTGGTGCAACTTGCTTTCCTAGAATTTGAGTTAGTGTATCCTTTCCATTTGTGAATTTCTCTCAATCCTTTCTGAGTTGCTCATTAGATAATTTCAGTTCAGTGTTTTCTTTAAGTAACTGATCATTCTTTTCCATTTCAATACCAAGATCAGATTTATGTTTAACAGTTAAAGCATACTGTTTCTTTAAACCATTGTATTTATCTTTCAGCTCATTACAGGTTTCTTCTAATATATCACAATATTCAAATAGTTCAGATTTTGACATGTTATCAGAGTCAGTATCATCTCCAGAATAATAAGAATTTAAAGCAGGAGTCTCAGCTGTTACCTCAGAAGTTTTTGTCATAAAACACATGTTTTCCTTATTTCTGTGTTCAGTTTTAGAGACTTCAGATTCAGTGGAGCTATCCTCAGAAGCGCTCTAAGTATCCTTCATGGCCTTTTTGTACTTTATTTCCTTATAATCATATTTCTTCTTGAATTTGAGCTTTGTACAGTCTGCTTTAATATGTCCTTTTCTTTTGCACTCATAAAAGAAAACTTCATTACTTTTATCAAACTTCTTCCAATCCTTCTTCCAATGTTCCTTATTGTCATACTTTCCTTTGTAATTTGATTTTCTGAAAAACTTCTTCTTCCTATAGAACTTCTTAAACCTCTTGGCAATGTGATCCATTTCAGCATCACTATCAGAAACACTTTCACTGTATTCATAGCTTGAACTCTCATTTATAGCTTGAAGTTTCTCCTCATCCTTGTCCTTTGAAGTTGAAGATTTGAAAGCAAAAGACTTTCTTCTAGGTTCATCTTCTTCTTCTTTGTTTACCTTGAGTTCTTCCTCATACATCATAAGCTTACCAATGAGTTCTTTAACAGGTAGATTAGCAATGTCACATGACTCTCTGATTGATACAGATGTGCCTCTCCATCAGTCTGGTAAACATCTCAAGATTCTCATAATTTGTTCCTTTATTGGAACAACTTTTCCAAGTGAATTCATTGTGTTGGCTATCTAATTAAACCTGAGATACATGTCAGAAATAGGTTCATCAGTTTTCATTTTAAAATTATCATATTTAATAGTATAAGTATTTAATCTCATTTCATTAACATTGGTTGTTCCTTCATGAGAAACTACTAAGGTATCCCAAATTTCAAAAGCAGTTTTACAAGCAGAAATTCTGTTAAACTCTTCATCTCCTAAAGCACAGTACATGACATTCATGGATTTATAATTATTATTGTAGGCAGTCTTTGTAGTTTCGTCCCAAGTGGATCTAGCAGTAGTGGGAAGTTTATATTCTGATTCTATGGCACACTATATATCAAAACCTATGCTTTCTAAATGAATTTTCATTTTAAGCTTCCATTGGTCATAGTTGGTACCATTGAAGAAAGGTGGCCTGTTAGTAGCAGCACCCTCTAGTGTATTATCCATAACTATATTTTAGAAAGACAATTTAAAGAGAAAAAATTTAGAACTAACAAAAATTTAAGATCTATAAATATGCAACTAAAATCACAATTGCAAAACAGAGTACATTAGAAAATATTTAAAACAATTATCTGATACCAAATTTTTTTCGGAGTGGACACTCAAGAGGGGGGTGAATTGAGTTCCAATTAAAATTTCTGTTAAAACATTGTCTAGTTAAAATACCCCGATTTATAAAATAAGTTAAACTGTAGTGAATTTATACATATTGTAAATGTTCACTTAGCTTCTCAATGATTGATTAGGTCTTAGTTAGTTTAACCACAAGATCAAACTAACTTTTGAAACTAATCTACTGATTTACAATAAGTGTAAACACTTTCTAATTTAACTATCAAAGCAGCTTTAAAATAATTTTTTATTTTAAAGTAATAAAAGCGGAATAAATATACTATAGGTCGAATACATTAAACATAAATAAAACATGCATAGCAGATATAACAAGAGTTTCAGTCTCAAGCCGAGACTTAGTCCTCTCAAATTTATATAAATTTGATCCACACCCTGGATCGGGGTTAACAACAGTTTTACAAAAACTGTCCAGGTCCAAGACCTCTACCACTATTCTACATGGGAAACAAAACAACAACAAACCAGCTATTCAGGTCACACATGACCTCTACCACTATTCTAGTGGGATATAAAAGATGTAAGATTTTGAGTGAGGATTTACAGATCCTCCAGTTAAAGTTCAGAAGATAGTTTGTGTGTAAAAATACAGCAGATAACACACACTGCTCGAAAAGTAAATAATAAATCACAGAGCAGAGATGTAGAGTTTAGAAATGTCTCTAGTGATTGTCAATGTAGTTCTGGACTCATTGGATTGAACAGGAATGCTTTAGAGTCCTTCTCTGGTTTTTCTGTTGAAAAACAGAGTGTCGTAGTTCAGCTTGTCTTCTAAAGTCTCTTGATTCGTCGTGTGTTCTTCAGAAATGTAGGATTGCATTTATGGAACTTCTTTGAAGATCGTGCAATGCGTTCTTCAGAAATGTGCTCCGGATTGTTCTTTGGTTCTGTACAGAGCTCGCATGTCTTGTAGTATATGTGTCGAGACGTGTCAAGCACGCGTGTGTCTTCGTGTTCTCTAATGCAGCTCAATATTCTTTATATTCCACGGGCTATGGTAGTAGTAATGATTCCCTTCTCATAGGTACGAGATACGGTTTCCTGTCAAGACAACAACTAGCATTAAATAACATTAATTTCATTAAAAACAACAAATATGACCGTTAGTATTATATAAAATAATATTGATAAAAGCTTAAGAAACAATGTCACAGTGATCATGGAAACAGTGTCTGGGTCACGGTGTGTCCTTCACGGTGTCTGGGTCACGGTGTGTCCTTCACGGTGTCTGGTCACGGTGTCTGGTCACGGAGTCTGGTCACAGTGTCTGGTCATGGTGTGTCCTTCACGGTGTCTGGGTCACGATGTGTGGTCACTGTGAGTGCTTCACGGTGTCTGGGTCACGGTGTCTAGGTCACGGTGTCTGGGTCACGATGAGTGCTTCACGGTTTGTCCATACTTAGACAAAAAAAATCTGTATTTGGACTAAGACAGTGATATGCAGAATATGAGTTAAGGTTACTCATTAGAGATAATATATGAGAGAATTGTAATTATGCATAAAACTTGTAGAGAGTAATTATCATCCATAATATTTTTTATTATAAAAACATTATATGCACCTATTTTTGAGTTTGAAGAGTATTAGCAAGATGTGCACTGAAGATCAAGATTAATTAATAGTAATGAGATTTGTGATTATTAAAACATGATTAACACATGATGATTCCAACACCCTATATTATATTAGATGGAAAATAATTTTGATAAAACACTTGAACTCCGTTCTTGAGGAAAATATAATTTCTACTTCAAAAACATTTTTCCTTTATTAACATGTCATATATTTTTAAACTAAAAGAAGTTGATTAAAAATAAACTTGAAAACTTGTAAAGTAAGATTCATGTAAATAATTTTCAAAAAATCCATTCATGATGTATAAGTTAGTGAAAAACATTCTCTCCGTACTTTGGCTGGAAAATTCAAAAAAAGTACCTCATACAAAAAAATGACAAAAGATTCCTTTCATATCTTTTACTAAAAACTCACCGAAGGGTAAAATTGGATATAGAAAATTTGAGGAGGATATAAATAATATTACATATTTAGGAAACATGGATGTGGATGATAAATATTTCCTAGTAAATTATGAAGTATAAACAATCTCGGATAAAAATGAGATTGCGAGAATTTCCCTTACCATAGGTCCAATTTGCTTCATACGTGTCTGAACCTCCGTATAATGATTTAAATAATGTTATTGAATTATTCCAGAATCTTACTCATTGTTATGATATCATATATGGTCATATTCTTACCTTCTTATTAGAAATATTTCATTGCTACTTGTTATTCAGGTGTTTATTGCTTTTTGTTCTTATGCGTGTTTTGTCGAATAAATTATTATTCTTCATTTTAGGTTATAGATACCTCATTTACAGAATGCTATTAGTGTAATATATATAATATTTATTCATTAAATAAATATATATAATCATTATTCAATGAATATCATATAGAACGGGTCACATCACATCGTGGAGACGATAGACCGTACGTACACACAAGCGATGATATCATTCCCATGATCCTAAAAGTGTATTGAAGTGTATGTATACTATTTAAGAATCAATATAAATTTACAATAATAATATATAGTTATTATTTACACCATTATACCCATCAAATTAAGGTGGTGGTGGAAAACAGATTACACCACGGCGTGGAGACGGTATTCCGTAAGTACGCACACGCGGTGATTTCGTTTTCAGTAGGATGGATAGAAGGTGAAATAGGGTTGTTTAATATTTATAATAACATATCAGTATATGATTGATAATGATGTTATTACTTTATAATGATACACTAAATAAGAAGAAGAAGTAAAAGAAGAATGAAACTTGAGAGAATCAGAAGAAGAGATTACCTCTTCTTCGACGCACCTCCTTTAAGCTTCCTCTTAAAGAAGTAGAGTTGGTCTTTTGAGAAGACCATAACCTCCAGAATTTTTCTAGGGAATTGGAGAAGAGAAATGAGAAGGGGTTGGCCGATATTCAAGGCTCAAAATGATGTGAAGAGAAGAGTGAAGGGGTGCCCTTTTTATAAGGGAGGAGAGGGGAACCTTTGGAAAAATTTAAAATATTATATTATAATAGAGTCATATTCGGTTTATAATAGCTAAAAATTGATTTATTTAGAAGATAATGTGGGGATAGGGCCGAAATACGCTCAACCAATAGGTTTTAGACATGATTAGGTTACTATTTAAACCTTATCATTTAGATTTAACTCTAAGTTAAATAATTTAACTTTTACCGTGTCTTCTTGTTTTCTTACACTATATGGTTAATAAACTTACAATAACCAGCCAAACGAACCCCGAGTGGTTCATTATTAATATATATAACCTTATCAAAGTCATTTGGCAGAACATTAGATTTTTAGAAATATAATAAGAATTAATAATATAATATTAGTTTTAAAAACTATTTTATGTCAGTTTTGACACTCTTTGGTAATTGATTTTTGTGAAAAATCATAACAGAAATATTAGTTCAAAAATAGTTAATTAAATCAATAAGAAGATTTCATATTAACCTATAAAATTAGATTAATTCATAAAACGTCTGAAATTAAATTTATTTGGGTATTTATAATATTAATTATTTTAATATTTTATTAATAACGTAATTACAACATCATCATTGTGTCATAAATAACATAAATTATTTAATTAATAAAAATTATAAATAAAATAAAATTAGGTAGGAAATATTTTTAGCTTTCTAATGAATATTTATAGTATAATTTATCTTATGTATAAACCTATATTAAAAATGTTTTAGTTATTAAACTTTGATTTTAACTATTTTAACTATTTTTTAAATAAAATAATAATAAGTGTCCTAATCTAATCCAAGTGGACCTAAAGGGTAATATTTTTTTCTAATGTTGTTTTTTGTCGAATTAAACTTATCTAATAGAATTAGTACATGTGTTAGGGTAATAATAATATCATTTTTACCCTTAATTACCCTATTTACTTTTAACCGTGGTAAATAAAAGCAAAAAGTTACTATTCACCAAAAATTATTTTTGTCTTATTTAACCACATTTTACTCTTTGATATTAACCATGTCTCTCATATTTTAGAAATTCCACTCACAGAAGAGGTAAAATTATGTTTTATGTAAATTTTCAAATTCTCCTAGGAGGTTGGTAAAAGACGGTGAAAAGTTCAATAAAATTTTAATATATCTAAAATTATTATAAAATGACTCAAATGAATTACATTGAACTTATATAGGTATTATGTATCAATTTTAACCTAAAATAAATTTAAATATAATAAATAATTATTTAAATAAAAAGTCGGTTTTTAAATAGTAACCCAGTGTTTTCACTATTCATCAAAAAATGAAAGTTTTTAGAAAAATACCAAAAAATCAACCTAGGCTAATTTCGATATTCCGAATCCAAAACCAAAGTCCATTTTGAAAGATAAAATTTATAAAATTTCAAAAAGTGGTTATTACTATTCATAATGGCTAGTTCATAATAATATTACAATAATATCTCGTTCAGTGAAACTTTGTATTGCGTACAACACACGCTATCATGGAAGGTCTTGATTGCATATAATGAAAGACAAGTCAGGGTTGCATGTAGTGCAAGATTCATTTGTTGTTGCGTATAATAGAATCCAACCATATTTCATTTATACATTGAATATATATATATATACAGTCAATGTTGCATAAAATAAATTGTATCAAACGAACTTGAAATTGTGTGTAACACGATCCAAGATTAGTGTTGTGTATACTGCAAGCTAATATGATGTTGCGTATAGAACAAGCTAATTTTGGTGTCGTTTACAACACAAGACATCAATGTAATTAAAAATAATAATTCTCATAAAATCTCAGTTTGTTACATTCTACCCCCCTGAAAATGAAATTCACCCTCGAAATTCGTCGTGGTTATAAATCGTTTACTATTTGAAATTTTCTTTAATAGAAACCCACATCGTAAAAATTAATACTAAAGATTA
This sequence comes from Viscum album, assembly GCA_963277665.1. Classification (NCBI taxonomy): domain Eukaryota; kingdom Viridiplantae; phylum Streptophyta; class Magnoliopsida; order Santalales; family Viscaceae; genus Viscum; species Viscum album. The sequence continues at coordinate 445,275,463 of OY728145.1, forward strand.
ATTTTAGAAACTAATGTCTGAAATGTAACGGTTACCAAAATTAACTTATCCCTGGGTTTCCATATAGGAGAACGTAGGTGAAAATATGGATATGGAAGAGAAATCTAACCGTCATGTTTTGAGGGAGAGTGGTAGAGAACATGGATATGAAAAATCCAACAATCACAAATCCATAAATTTGTGATGATCTAAGGTACCATCTGATTCATCAGATATGAGAGTTCTAGAACAACATTTTTGGTTTCCAAGATCATTTCCCTAACATTGATGAACTTTTACATAAGAAGAAATACTTACTTGGTTTCAGTGTAATATCATTGTTGGTCATTCCCTGAATAATTTCCACTTCATCTCTATTTAAGGAAATGAAGCTGAATTTTGCATTCATAAAGTTTTAGCAGATCATGAGATAGAATGATAAGTCATCCCATCAGTTTCAATCACAAAAAGGTTATCATAAGTTATTAAATATATATAAGTCCATATATGGTGAGATTAATCATATATGATTCCAACAATGGACTTATACTTCATCTATCATACCGCTTAATAAAATAAAACTAGTTTCTATGAACCAGTGACTTCCTGTAGGCTAGTGGAATGTGATAAAGGCCTTTCACACTTCAGTTATGGGTTCGATTCCCACAGCCTTGTCCGACGCGACGGGTTGTCGCCCGTTCTGCAGGTTTTCCTTCTTCTATAACTAGATTATCATAACATTTCAGAAATAAAAAGTTATATCCTTAACCAATACTATATTATTTCCATTCCAACCTTTAGGCTTATCAAAAATACTTCTGTCCGATTACTAGAAATTTCATCTATCGAGCATGTGAATTATTTCATTTCCCCCCCATATATCATAAGATATATCATTTTGGTCACATTCCAAACATGTGAATACCTTAATCATGTATTATTTTGAAACATGAATTACCATAGAACCTTGGTGAAGACATGAATTATTTCAAAAGTTAACTCATTACTCATACCAAAATCCCAAAATTTCTATATACTCAAACCATGATATCACTTTGTCCTTATATCAGTCATGAGCTCATGAATACTATCAAAATTTTATTTTCTCTTTATCACTTCATTATTCACATATCATCTTCTTTCCAAAAATATCTGAATAACCTTTCATTGTTACCAATACCATTCAACATATACTTTCAATTACTTTAGAAAAAATGATAGTGTAACAATCCTTAGATGTTTCTTTATTCCATAGTACCACTAAATTACCTATACAACATAACTATTGATAAACATACAATCATTCCACTACCTTCTTAAACCATTGACCAAGCTTCAACACTTATTTCATCTCATATATCATTTGTAGTCTCCTCATCATCATCCACATAAATACTACCCATATGACCATGCTGATTCTCTTCATGAGATTTTCCCTTTGGGCATTGGTTTGCACAATGCCCATACATTCCACATTTAAAACATCTAATCATTGTTGATGTCATAGGAATTACATTATCCTTTTCCATGGTGTTAACCGAACCTTTTACATTGCACTTACTGGATTTGTGTCCTTCCTTTCCACACCCAAAGCATCTTCCAGTTCCTTTGAAACATTCTCCTTGATGCCTCTTCACACATAATTTACCTGAGGGAAATTGAACTATCTCACCTCTATGATCATCACGAAACTCCATATTTATCTTATTAGATGAGTCGGGATACTTACCAATGATGAGTTTATTGATCATATTGTGAGATTTATTATTAGGCATAATAATTATGTTTTGAATTATAAATCCCATTCCATTTGGTTTCTCATTAAGAATATCATTCCATTGTCCATCATATCATCAATTATCGTGAATCTTCCTTTTCCCAGCCATTTTCTAAAACCCAAAAAGAATAGTATGAGAGGAAAAAATAATTCTAGGAAAAAAACATAATAAAGGGGGAGTACCTTCAATATCCAACATCTTAGTTTTAATTCTAATATCATTATCGTAATTCTAGAACTATTACCTATACTTATACTTAACCTTTGGTACATCCCTAGACATACCTTAGAAATATCTCTAGGGATTTCACTAAAGTTTTTGCATCCTAGATTCAAAAGGTTAACTAAACCTTTCCTCGGATACCAACTACAGAGACCCCAAACCTGACGTACATGGACATTACATTACTTTTGAGGAATACTTAATACATAACAAAAGAAGACTCACAAGGACTGTAATAGTTTAGTGTCTTTGGAAACTCGAATCATAATCTTCTAATCGTGGTGAAAGATCTTCAACATCTCCCATAAAGATCTTCCCTTTTTTTCTTACCTAAAACCTTTATTTATATCCTGGGGAAAAGAAAACATAAAGAAGGGTGAGCTCAAATGCTCAGTAAGGGTAAACAAAAGAAATATCAATCACATCATATTCATAAGAACATAACATTTTGAAAATCTTATCCTGCAAACAAGATCATAATATCATGACATGGGATCAATCATAATAGTGAAATGTAATCCAAATAATGATAACATAATACATAAAGCTTTGTGGCATACACACATAATCATAGAGAATCATTTCTTAGTAGTCAAGACTCATTACCAAGACTATCATTGCGGACAAATTCCATTTCTGAACCGAGTTCACTCCTCGTTTCAGTCCTGTATCACTGAACTGGATTAACATGCCATTTCAGCCATGTCTATCTCATGAGATATAAATCTTTACCTAATTCATTGGGGGGAGATATAGGTCCCACCCATCTCATAATGATACCATTATTATGCATGCCACAAGATCATAAATCATACATCATAGCATAACCCATGTAATAAAAATGGGATTCTTAAACATCATGCCATCATAACATAAATCATATAAGATAAAAAGGACATAATAAAATTAATTACATTATAAAATATTCAAATCAGTGTAAAAATAGTGAGATAAATAGAACCCTATATTATCTTAAATGGAAAATAATTTTGATAAAACACTTGAACTCCGTTCTTGAGGAAAATATCCATTCTACTTCAAATACATTTTTCCTTTCTTAACATGTCATACAATTTAAAACTAAACAAATTTGACTAAAAATAAACTTGAAATCATGTAAATTAGTCTTCATGGAAATAATGTTCTAAAAATCCATTCATCCCGTATAAGTTAAAGAAAAACATTCTCGTCGTACTTTGGCCGGAAAAGTCAAAAAAAGTACCTTGTACAAAAAAACGACAAAAGATTCCTTTCACAACTTTTACTAAAATATCACTGATGGGTAAAATTGAATTTATACAATTTTAGGATTATATAAATAATATTACATATTGAGGAAACAGGGATGTGGATGATAAATAATCCTCAGTAAATTTTGAAGTATAAATCTCGGATAAAAATGAGATTGCAAGATTTTCCCTTACCTTAGGTCCGATTTGCTTCGTACGTGTCTGAACCTCATGTATAATGATTTAAATAATGTTATTGAATTATTAAAGAATCTTACTCATTGTTATGATATCATATATGGTCATATTCTTAGCTCTTTATTAGTAATATTTCCTTGCTACTTGTAATTCAGGTGTTTATTGCTTTTTGTTCTTATGGGTGTTTTGTCGAATAAATTCTTATTCTTATTTTTACGTTATTGATACCACATTTCCAGAATGTTATTAGTTTAATATATATCATATTTATTCATTCAATCAATTTATATAATCAATATTCAACGAAGATCATGTAGAACAGGTTGCATCACATCGTGGAGACGGTAGGCCGAACGTACGCATGAGCGATGATATCGATCCCATGATCGTGGAAGTGTATTTAAGTGTATGTATACTATTTCAGAATCAATATCACTTTAAAATAATCATATATTGTTATTATTTACACCATTATACCCATCCAAGTAAGGTGGTGGTGGAAAACAGATTACACCACGGCGTGGAGACAGTATTCCGTACGTACGCACGCGCGATGATTTCGTTTTCCGTAGGATGGATAGAAGGTGAAATAGGGTTTTTTAATATTTAAAATAACATATAATTATATGATTGATACTTATGTTATTAATTTATAATGATAAAACTAATGAATAAGAAGTAGGTGAAGAAAGAAACTTGAGAGAATCGGAAGAAGAGATTACCTCTTCTTCGACGCACCTCCTTTAAGATTCCACTTAAGGAAGTAGAGTTGGTCTTTTGAGAATACCAAAACCTCCAGAATGTTTCTAGGTAAGTGTAGAAGAGAAATGGGCAGGGTTTGGCTGAGCTTCCAGACTCAAAATGGTGTGAAGAGAAGAGGGAAGGGGTTCCCTTTTTATAAGGGAGGAGAGGGGAACCTTTGAAAAAACTTAAAATATTATTTTATAATAAAGTCATATTCAGTTTATAATAGCTCAAAATTGATTTATTTCTAAGATAAAGTGGGGATAGGGTAAAACTACTATCAGAAAATAGGTTTAAGACAATTTTAGGTTACTATTTTAACCTTATCATTGAGATTTAACTCTAAGATAAATAATTTAACTTTTACCGTGTCTTCTTCTTTTCTTATACTATATGGTTAATAAACATACTATAACCAGACAAAAGAACCCCAAGTGGTTCATTATTAATATATAAAACATTATCTAATTCATTTTTCCGAACCTTAGATATTTATGAATATAATATAAATTAATAATTTAGTATTTGTTTTAAAAACTATTTTATGTCAATGTTGACACTATTTGGTAATTGATTTTTTGAAAATCATAACAAAATGATCAGTTCAAAAAAAAGTTAATTAAATCAATAATAACATGTCATATTAAACTATAAAATAAGTGGAATTCATAAAAAGTCTCAATTTACATTTATTTGGGTATTTATAATATCAATTATTTTAATATTTCATTAATATGGCAATTACTGCATCATCATTCGGTCATAAATAAATTAAATTATTTAATGTCTAAAAATTACAAATAAACTACAATCAGGTATGAAATATCTTTATCATTATAATTAATATTTATATTTGAATGTATCTTTTGAATAAACCTATAATAAAAATGTTTTAGTTATTAAACATTGATTTTAACTATTTTAACTCTTTTTTAAATAAAATAATAATAAGTGTCCTAATCTAATCCAAGTGGACCTAAAGGGTAATATTATATTTCTAAGGTTGTTTTTGGTAGAATTACACTTTTCTAATAGAATTATGACATGTTTTAGGGTAATAATAATATCATATTTACCCTTAATTATCCTAATTACTTTTAACCATGGTAAATAAAAGTAATAAGTTACTTTTCACCAAAAATTATTTTTATCTTATTGAACCACATTTGACACCTTGATATTAACCGTGTCTCTCGGATTTTCTAAATTTCACTCACAGAAGAGGTAAACTTATGTTTTATGTAAATTGTCAAATTCTCTTAGGAGGTGGGTAAAAGACGGTGAAACGTTCAATAAAATTTTAATATATCTAAAATTATTATAAAATTACTCAAATGAATTACATTGAACATATATAGGTATTATTTATAAATTTTGACCAAAAATAAATTTAAATAAAATAAATAATTATTTAAATAAAAAGTCGGTTTTTAAATAGTAACCAAGTGTTTTCACTATTCACAAAAAATTGAGAGTTTTCATAAAAATACCAAAAATTCACCCTAGGATAATTTCGATATTCTGAATCCAAAAATGAAGTCCATTTTTAATGATAAACATTATAAAATTTCAAAAAGTGGGTATTACTATTCATAACGGCTAGTTCATAATAATATTATAATAATATCTCGTTTAGTGAAACTTGGTATTGCGTACAACACACACTATTGTGGAAAGTCACGATTGCGTGTAATGAAAGCCAAGTTAGGGATTCGTGTAGTGTAAGATTCATTTGCTGTTGCGTATAATAGAATCCAACCATATTTCATTTATACATTGTATATATATATATATACACTCAATGTTGCGTAAAATAACTTCTATCAAATGAACTTAAAATTTTGTATAACACAATACAAGATTAGAGTTGTGTATACTAAAAGATAATATGGTGTTGCATATAAAACAAGATAATTTTGGTGTCGCGTACAACACAAGACATCAATGAAATTAAATATAATAATTCTCATAAAATCTCAGGTTGTTACAGTTGCAATGGTGAGGTCCCAACGATGAGGTCCTAATGGCGAGGTCCAACGGTGAGGTCACAATAGTGAGGTCCCAATGGTAAGGTCCCAATGGTAAGGTCCCAATGGTGAGGTCCAACAGTGAGGTCCAACTGTGAGGTTTGACAGTGAGGTCCATCAGTGAGGTCTGATAGTGAGGTCTAACGGTGTTGTCTGACGGTGAGGTCTAACAGTGATGTTTGACGGTGAGGTCTGAATGGTGAGGTCTGAATGGTGAGGTCCAATGGTGAGGTTCCTAAGGGTGAGGTTTGATTGTATGGTCTGAATGGTGAGGTCCAATGGTGAGGTTCCTAACAGTGAGTCCCAACAGTGAGGTTCTTAATGGTGAGGTCCAAACATAACAGTTTGTCATACCTAACTCATGTTTAATGTATTTTAACCTCTCATAATTCAAAGGATTTGTGGATATATAAGCCAATTGGTGTTTAGTGCCAATGCATTCAAGAGTGATATCACCTCTTTGATAATGATATCTCAATAAGTGATTTCTCACATCAGTGTGCTTTGTCCTATCATGAGATACTATATTTTTTAGAGATGTTAATAGAACTTGTATTATAATAGTTTATAGTGGCATGTTTGAATTGATATCCATAGTCTAGTAAAGAGTGTTTCATCCACAGAATTTGAGAACAACAACTACCAAGAGTTATATATTCAGCTTTGGCATTATATAATGCAACAAAATTCTATTTCTTACTACACCAAGATACTAGTGACTTTCCCAAAAAGTGACATGTTCCAGAGGTGTTATTTTTATCTAACTTACAACCAGAAAAGTCAGCATCTGAATAACTTATTAAATAAAATGATTTTCCTATTAGATAAAATATTTATAAGTTTATAGTATGCTTAAGATATTTAAAAATATATTTTATAGTAGTTAAATGAGACTCTTTGGGATTGGATTGAAAATAAGCACACATACACACTCTGAACAAAATATCAGGTATTCTAATAGTAAGGTCGATAAGACTCCCAATCATACCTTTGTAATTGGTTTGATCCACTCATTTACCAGTTTCATCAGTATCCAAATTACATGTGGTACTAATAGGTGTATCACTACCTTTGTTACTATCCAAACCAAAACATTTCAAAATATCCATAGTATATTTAATTTGATTTAAAATAATACCATTTTTATTTTAAGAAATTTCAAATCATAGGAAAAATTTAAGTTCCCCAATTTAACTCATTTCAAATTCATCTTGCATTATTTTTGAGAAATTAGTACATAAATAATTTTTAGAGGATCCAAAAATAATGTCATATATATAAATCTGTACTATTAAACCATCTTTGAAAATTATTTTAACAAAAAAAGTAGCATCATATATTCCTTTAGTAAAACATTTTGAAATAAGAAAAGAACTAAGTCTATCATACAAAGCTCTTGGAGCTCGTTTTAGAACATATAGAGCTTTATAAAGTTTAAATACATGATTTAAAAAATTGGGATTTGTAAAACTAGGGGGTTGTTAAAAAAATACATTCTCAACTATGTACCCATTAAGAAATTAACTTTTGACATCCATTTGATTAAGTTTAAAATTTAGATGAGTTGCATAATAAAGTAGTATTCTAAGGGATTCTAGTCTACCTACAGGTGAAAAGGTTTAGTCATATTCTATTCCTTTTTCTTGACTATATCCTTGTGCAACTAGACTATCCTTTTTTCTAAATATGTAACCAGATTAATCAACTTTATTTCTAAACATCCATCTAGTGCCTATGGTCAATGTGTCTTCAGGCCTTTCTAATAATTACCAAACATCATTTCATTCAAACTGATTTAATTCTTCTTGCATGGCTATCATCCAAAATTCATTATTGATTTCACCATTAATATTTCTGGGTTCAAGCTGTGATAGAAAGAATTGATGTACAACCTGGTTTCGTAGAGAAGCTCTAGTTTGTGTTCCTCTTTTTATATCACCTACTACAACATCTAAATAATTACTATTTAGAGTTCAAATACCTATAGAAAGTGTTGAACTAGACTCCTTATGGTTGTCTTTAGGTTAAAATTCTCCATGATCAAATTCTGGAAAATTTCCAGAACTAGGTGTTTTCAATAAGGGTTTAATGTCTTTATCATTAAGGTCTAGAATTGACATATCAACATGAACTTGTTCAATGGGGGTTTTGGGTTCATGTGGATAAGTATCATCAAATTTTACATGAACAAATTCTTCCACACATTTGGTTCTATTATTGAATACTCTATAATATTTACTAGAGATTGAGTAACCTAGAAAAATTATTTCATCACTCTTGGAAGGAAATTTGTCAATATTATCCTTAGTGTTATGGATAAATACATTGAAACCTAAAAATATAAAGTAATAAACCTTATTATTCCTATTATTATAGAGATCATAAGGGGGTTTCCTAAGAAAATGTATAATTAAGACATTATTAATGATGTAAGAATCTATATTAACAGTTTCAACCCAAAAATAGATCGGTAGATTATACTCATATATCATAGTCTGGATAATCTCTTGAAGTGTCCTATTTCTTCTTCCTAAAACTCCATTTTGTTAAGGTGTTATAAGAGTATAAATTTGTTGATTATAGCCATTTTGTGTGCCAAAATATTCAAATTCAAAATTTTCAAACTCACGGCCCTGATCAATTCTCAAGGCCTTAATTCTATGTCCACTAAAGATTTTCTACAGACTTGGAATATATAATTAAGTAAGAAAATGATTCAATTTGTGAGATCGAAATTATACCTAAGTGTATCTTGAAAAATCATCTATATGAACATAAACATAGTACTTATCATTTAAACTTGAAACTCTAGATGGTCCAAAAAAATCTATGTGAACCAACTCAAGCGGTTGAGAAGTGGAAACTTCTTACTTTGGTTTGAAAGAAACTCTATGTTGTTTTCCTTTTGGAAATGGATTAAAAACTTTGTTAAGTGGGAATTCCAATTTAGGTACGTCTCTAACTAAACCTTTAATAGTTAGTTTCCTAAGTGAGTTCACATTGCAGTGTCGTAATCTTATGTTCCACAACCAAGATTCCTTATGAAAAACATTTATTCAAGAAACATTTTTCTTAGATAAATAATTTAAATCAACAACATATTCATTTTTATTTCGAAGAGCAGTAAAGAATAAATCATTTTTAGAATTAAAAACAATACATTCATCATTTTCATATTTAACATTGAAACCATCATCACACAAATGAGAGATACTAAGTTGATTGTATTTTTACCCATCAACAAAAAGTATTTCTGAAATTAATACAATATCAGGGTTACCAATTTGGCCTAATCAAATAATCATCCCTTTAGAATTATTACCAAATGTGACATTTCTATCATACAAATTAATTAGGCTCCTGAATAAGGAATAATATCCTGTCATATTTCTTGAACATCTACTATCCAAGTACGATAGGGTTTTACAGGAGCTATTTAGAAATTTTTCTTACAAAATAGATTAAGTGTAGGGTAACTTTGGTACCCATATTTTCTTAGGTCTAGAGTGGTTTTAATGTAAATATTTGGGAACCCATATTTGTATCTCATGTTTCCTATAATTAATAGATTTTATTTGAGAAATGAACACTTTTTTAGGTTCTTTAGAGATTGTTTTTCAAAAGATGGTCCAGAACTTGAACTTGGAGTGAACTGTCCAGATTTTGGAATTTTGTTTAATAATCCTTTTTGTCCTGGTTTATATCCTAGACCAGTTGTGTATTTTAGAGAAATTTTTTCCCTATAAACTGAGTCAAGGTATCTTTAACTACATTAAACATCTCAAGATACATTTTTAAATTTTCATTTTATAATTTAAGTTCGTTATTTTCATTTAATTACCGAGAACATTTTTCTTTCTCAATATCCAAATCAGACATATAATTTTCATTTAAAGCATTTTCTCTTTTCAATAATTTATATTTATCTTTGAGTTCATTAATAGTATCCTCATGAATTCCATAGTATTCAAATAGCTCATCCTTAGTCATATTCTCATCATTATTTTATTCAGTTTCATTCCAAGAAGAATAAGAATTATGTATAAGAGAGTTAGGTATTACATCTGATATTTCTGTCATGAAACACAGGTTTTCATGTTTGTTATTTTCAATAAAAAAGTGTTTGATCCACTGGATCTATCTTCTAAATCACTCCATGTATCTTTCATACACTTTTTATACCCCTTTAACTTTTCTTCATATTTATTTTTAAATTTTAGATTGGGGAAATTAGCCTTCACATAGAGTTTTTTTTCTTACCCTCATAGCAAGCTATCTCATTTGTGTTGTCATTCCATTTTCTATCTTTTTTCCACTATCCATAACTATTATAACTTCCTTTATAGTTTGATTTTATAAAGAACTTATCCCTATAGTATAAATTTTTGAATCTATTAGCTAGATGAGCCATCTCATCATCACTGTCAGAGTTTGAGTCTTCATTGGTTGAAGTGTCTATAGGATCTTGAACTTTTTCTTTATCTCTCCTCTTTGAGGTATTAGTCTTGAATTCTACAGATTTATTTCTTGGTTCTTCACTTAGTTTTTGATTTACATTAAGGTCTTATTTGTACATCATATGTTTTCCAATTAGTTCCTTTCATTGTAGCTTGCCTTTTTCATAGGATTCTTAGATAGAAACATATGTTCCTCTCCATCTATCAGGTAGACATCAAAGTAACCTCATAATCTGATCCTTGCTATCTACTAGTTTCTCAATTAGAATTATGGTATTTAATATTTCATTAAACCTGAGATACATTTCATATATAAGTTCATCAGGCTTCATTATAAAATTATCATATTCAATAGTATAAGTATTTAATCTCATTTATTTAACATTGGTTGTTCCCTCGTGAAAAAAGTCCAAAGTATCCCAAATAACATAAGAAGTTTTACAGGAAGATATTTTTTTTGAATTCTTCATCACCTAAAGAATTTTACAATGCATTCATTGCTTTATAGTTACTGTTATATGTAGCTTTTTTCAATTGTGACCATGTGTCCCTAGTAGTAACATGAAATTCATGTTGTTCTTCAATTGTGTCCTATATTTTAGGACCCATTCTCTCTAGATATATTTTCATTTATAATTTACTCTGAGCATAGTTATTACAATTAAAGTGAGGTGGCCTGTTAGTAGTAGCACCCTCAACTCTGTTATCCATAGTTAATTAGAATTTTAAAGATATGTAAATTTAGATATGACATAAGTTTTATGATATTTAAGATACATTTAAAATAACAGTAGAAAAGAATTTGAAAATATACACAACATTTCAGATAGTAGCAAAAAACAATTCATATGATACTAGATGTTGGTCGGAGTGGAAACTCAGGAGGGGATGAATTGAGTTCCTACTTAATACTTCTGTTAAAAACTTTCTGTTAACAACCCCCCAATTTTAAAATATCCCAGTTAATTAAGGCTATAGAGAAATACTTGTTTAGTTGTTCAATATGTTTCTCAAAGGGTGATTAGTCCTTAGTTTAATTAGTGTAAAACACTTCTTTAACTTTTAAAAGAGGTTTATTGAGTTAAACACATACACACACTAACCAGAAATAACTATTAGAGTCAATGTAAAAACAGTTTTTAGTTTTTGAAATTATGAGCATTGGAAAATAGAAAAAAAAATTATTACAAAAACATAGAACACAACAGAGTTCAACAAGAGGTTTAGTCTCAAGGAAAGACTTAATCCTCTCCACTTAGAGATCACTTTCCACAAAGTAGTTTATATTAATAATAAAGTTGATACATATCTTGTATAGGGCCTTACAATAGTTTTCACAAACTGTCTAGGGGTCACACCCTCTACCACATTTCTTCATGGAAAAAACAAACAATACAGACCACACATGGTCTCTTTCATAGTTATACGTGGGAAAAAAAGGTGTAAGTGAATTTGTATGTGAGGATTTTCAATATCCTCAAGTTAAATCACATGAGACAGTTTGTGTAATAGACAAACACACAATTCTCAGAAATTTAATAACAAAAGAAAAAAATAGAAAAAATATTATATGATTGAATTTGGAAATCTCTATGTGTAAGCAGTTCAGCTGTTGACTCCTTGGAGTGAAGAAATTGTAGTTCGAGTCTTTCTCTGAAAGTTGCCTTCAAAACAGAGCGTCGCAAATCCTGGTTATAGATTCCAAGTACTGAGGTGTTCTTCTTCTTTATTGGTTATAGATTTGAAGAAGCATCGAAGACAGACATGAATTTTTTTCTCCCAAATGATCTTCATGATGCTCTTGAGTTCACAGTGAAAGTGTTGGATGGTTCTTTCTTGTTCTAGTTGATCTAGCGAGTAAGTTCTTCTTCATGCATTCCTCTCACAAACCTTTTTTACACAGTTCTATATTGTTTTTCGGTCTTCTCTTTTACATTTGTGGTCCGATAATAGGAATAAGTAAACCACGCGTGGTCCTCCTCGCACCTTGTACTATCTCCAGATACAGTCTCATGATATGTCTACAATCAACATTAATTAATGTCAGAAGCATTAAATTTACCAAATACGACTGTTAGAATAATATTAAGAATATGATGAAGTATGGAGTAGAAGAGTGAGAATATGTAGACTAGTAGCGGTAGTTTTCTCAATATTAGGCTTCAATGGTAGACTATATCAGTAGCCTTCAATGGTAACATTCTATCAGTGACTTCCATCTGTGACCTTCTATCGGTGACCTTCATCAGTGACCATTCATCGATGACCTTTCATCAATGACCTTTCATCAGTGACCTTTTATCGGTGTCCTTTCATCGGTGACCTTTCATCAGTGAACTTTCATCAGTGAGCTTTCATCAGTGACTTTTCATCGGTGGCCTTTCATCAGTGACCTTTCATCGGTGACCATTCATACATAGATAAATTTTCCCTCTAAGCGTAAATGAGAGAGCAGTGAGATTAAAAGTACATAGTTATTACTTGATAAAAACTAGGAATATTAATAAAACATGATTATCATATAATAAAAACATGATTATCACATATATGAAACATGATTTGGTATTATCAAAATAGGAAAGTCTAACAATCTCCCCCTTTTTAATAATCACAAATTATGCCTGTGAAAATTTAGATTTAAGTATTATTGAATCAGGGTTAAGCACATTTTCTAATATATTCAGAGGTGTGTATAAGTAAAATTGAACCATGATTATTGTGAAAAAATATAGTTAGTGTATATATGAAAGGACTTTAGTAATCTTAACACTTCTCCCACTTTGTAATTAAAAAAAATAATTGAAGACAAAAATAGACCAAAGAGGATTTCATAATTAATGAAGCAGGAGTACAATATAAAAATAGAATACCAAGATCCCTATAAACTAAGGTATCCCACATTCAATACACATCATAAATTTTCAAGGGAGATTTGTCTTTGGAAGCTGAGAAGTCATGTCCCGAAGATGGAGGGATAGGCCGTGGTATGGCAGTGAGCAGTGTAAGAGGAGCTGCTACATAGGCATTAGTAGACCTACAGTGTGTAGATCTCTAAAGAATAATAGGGGTCAAGATTTTTATGGCCTATGTAAGAGTCATCCAGGGAGAAACATTGGTAGAGCCTGAAGCATCCAAGGAAGAAGGTAATGCTGAAAGAACAATGATGGGAGTGTAGTCCACATGGAGGAAGGGTAAAAGATGATTTATGAAAAACTTAATAATTATTCCACCTCTTTCCATAGATGAGATAAAACTATCTTTATTCTCCATGAATTTTTATAAGGAAGGATTCAACTCTTTGAGTGTGCTAACTTGATCCTTAAATGCCTGAGTGCCAAGTGGGATCCTCAAGTTTTCCAACAACAGCTTAAAGTGACCATCCATCTGATGCTTAGTGTACACCATTTTGTAATAGAAATTAACTTTCTCTTTGATGGCCTTATGATCTTGATCAGCCTCCATTAAATAATCTCCCATAATTTTATGAATTTATCTGGTAGTGGAGATGACCTGATTCATAGGCTGAGGGTCTGAGGTGCTGGTAGTAGAGAGCTTCTACACTTCTTCTTTGACAACTGATCTGAAATTTTCTAGATAAATTGTAGGAGTGGATGAAGAGGAAGAAGATGCACACAGAGGTTCCACAGTGAAAACCACTATCACATTAAAATATTTGGTCAGATCACTGATCAACTACTTCACATCATCATCCTGGCCACTCACATGTGCCTCTATAGTCTTCTTGGTGTCCTCAAGCACAATGACCATCTTATGAACAACAATTTTGACATAGTTAAGGTCTCTGTACACTTGAACCCTTGAAGCCATATAGGAGTCTAATATATAAATATATTGTTTCATAGATTCCATATACTCTTCCAAGGATTTTACATGATTCTTAAATTCCTTCAGTTTATGTAGGAAATTTGAGTGAGAGGTAGAAATAAATCTTTCTAAGGTAGATGCCACCACTTCATGATTGAGAGGCATTGTTATCTCTATCCCAACATATCTCTCATCAAAATATCTCTTCAAATATGATTTCAAGGATTCTAAAGCATCCCTCTTCACATAGTCCTGAGGTAAAATCACTACTAGTTGTACAATGGTGGTTTCTTAAATAGAAGGAATTGGCAGGATTCTGTTAGGTTTTTCATCATCAGAGTCTCCATAGTCTAAGACCAAGACCATGAATCCAGGGTCTTCTGACCAGTCTTCTATTCCACGAGAAAAAAATTCTGAACCTGTGGCAACATGTTCCTCCCCATCAATTGGAGCATTATTCTGATCAATTACATCCATCTTTGATATACCTCCTTGATCAACGTCATTAATAGGAGAGTCTGTTACCACTTCTTATATAGAATTTTTAGCTACTGACATTGCAATTCCAGCTTCAACAAAATTAGAAACCCCTTAATATACACTTTCTACCATTTCTATATATCCTATTAGAGGGCTGGGACTATTACATTCCTCCTCACTTTCATCAGCATCTATCTAAAAATCATCATGACTATATTCAGTTTCATATTCCTCCTATGAGGTATCTCTAATGTCTCTTAACACATTTTTATCTCTTTCTTCTTCACTGGTTTCCTCATCATCATTTTCCTTTAGAAAATTCTATCTTCTAGGAATTCTTTTTTGTAGGATAGGATCACCAAAAGATATAGTATTGGTATGAGTACTTGATGGAAGTTCTAGATCACTTCTTTCATCTATAGAAGAATCCTCCATTTCTTGTACAACACCATCCTCTTCTTATTCATATGAGTATGCTGGCTCTACTTAATCAGGATTTAGAATTGGATCTCTCTTATTATTTGGCCTAGTAGGATTTGTGGAAGGTTTGAATTCTTCATATATCTTATCCTCATCATTCACCTATTTTCTTTTCCAAGGGTTCTAGCTGATTTTCATAAACTGGCAGATTATCTTGGTAATGTAAAATTTGTCCCTTACAACAATGGTTTCCTCCTTATTTTAGAAACTCCTTTTACTTTTAACATCAAGGATATCAATCTGGCTTAAAAAAAGGACTGGATTTGGAACTGGTATTTGTCATATCCTCTAATGGAATCACAAGAAACCAACACAAATTTATCTTTTGGCCACGCTTCAACAGATATAAAAGGAATGTGTCCTGATACTTCAGGTTCGAAAAATACCCTCTCCTGGGACACAAAACATTCTGAACAAATTTAAATAGAATATCGTTTTCCCCTTCCATTTCAGCAGCAATCACTCTTCTAGGGATTCCATTCCCTATCAGTTCATCCAATGATTCTTCATAACTGAAGAAATTACTAGTGGGTGGCACCACTCTAGAGTAGTAATCGAAAATCCCTTCATGTGGAACTCTTAAACTATCATCCCATTAAACATAGGAGAAGCTCAAAATTACTTTATTTACCTTTGAATACATTCTTTTCTCTTTCTCAGACTTCTTAAACTTCAGAGATTCATAAAATTCCTTCACTATATTTAGGTAATAAGGTCCATTGTTATTTGCAAAGCATTCAACCCAGTCCAGAGCTTCAAGTGCCTTCAGCACTAGAGACTTTATTAACAACAGCCATTCTGAACATAAATCATTCTAAACCACAATTTCCCTCTTCAAAAAATGTGGATTGATCAGATTTTCCACTACTAAACCTAGCTCGAGGTCTCTTCTGATTTGGTGCTTCTTCTTCATCTTCAACCATTAGTCTCTTCAATATTTCCTTGGGATCTAAAGTGGTTCCAGTGTTTTTGTAAAAGGTTATGTTCTATGATTTTGGAGAAAGTGGTTTGGGATATGATTGAAGTGGATAAAAATGTGGGTTGTTATTTATTTTTATTATTTTGGGATTAAAAAACAAATAAAGTAAAAGAAATAAGTAATACAAAAAAATGTTTCAGATTCCAACAGAAAAAACGAAACGTCCTGTAAAAGTCGAAAATTGGTAAGGTTCCAACGGTGAGGTCCCAACGGTGATGTCCCAATGGTGAGGTTCCAATAGTGAGGTCCCAATAGTGAGACCCCAACGGTGAGGTCCAACGGTGGGGTCTGACGGTGAGGTCCAATGGTGAGGTCTGACAGTGAGGTCTAATAGTGAGGTCTGATAGTGAGGTCTGAAAGGTGAGGTCTGAACAGTGAGGTCCAATAGTGAGAATCCTAATGGTGTGGTCTGATGGTGAGCTTTGAACAGTGAGGTCCAACGGTGAGGTTTCTAACCGTGTGGCCTAATGGTGAGTTTACTAATGGTGAGGTACAAAATTAACAGTTTATCATAACTTACTCATGTTTGATGTAATTTAATATTTCATTAATCAATGTTTTTGTGAATATATTATCCAACTGGTGTTTAGTTCCAATTAATTCAAGAGTGATACCACCACTTTGATAATGATCTATCAAGAAGTGATTTCTCACATCAATGTGTTTTTTCCTAGCATGAGATACTGGATTTTTAGAGACGTTAATAGCACATGTATTATCACATTTTATAGAGACATGTTTGAATTGATATCCATAGTCTAGTAATGTGTGTTTCATCCAAATAATATGAGAAAAAACAACAAATAGATATATATTCAGCTTCAGAAGTATATAATTCAATAGAAATATGTTTCTTACTACTCCAAAATACTAGCGACTTGCCCAAAATGTGACATGTTTCAGAGGTTCTATTTCTATCTAACTTGTAACTAGTAATGTCAGCATCTGAATAACTTATTAAATCAAATGATTATCTTCTTTGATAAAATAGTCCTAAGATTTTAGTATTCTTGAGATATTTAAAAATCCTTTTAACAACATTCAATTAAAAATCTATGGGATTGGATTGAAAATGAGAACACATGCATACACTGCCCATAATATCTGGTCTGCTAGCTGTGAGGTAGAGTAGACTCCCAATAATACCTCTATAATTGGTTTGATCCACTGATTTACCGGTTTTATTAGCATCAAACATAGAAGTAGTACTCATAGGTGTATCACTAGCTTTATTACTATCCAAACCAAAAAGTTTCAAAATATCCTTAGTATATTTACTGTGATTTAAAATAATACATTTTTTATTTTGAAGAATTTCAAATCTAAGGAAAAATTTAAGTTCCCACATTAAACTCATTTCAAATACATCTTGCATCATTTTTTAGAAATCATTACATAATGAATTTTTAGGGGATCCAAAAACAATGTCATCTATATAAATCTATAATATTAAAACATGTTTGTTAATCCTTTTAATAAAAATATTAAGATTCACTATTCCTTTAGTAAAACCATTTGAAATTAGAAAAGAACTTAGTCTATCACCCTATGATCTTGGAGCTTGTTTTAGACCATATAGAGCATTAGAATGTTTAAAGACAAGATTTTATAAACGGGGATTTGTAAAACCAGGGGATTGTTCAAAAAAATACATTCTCAACAATATACCCATTTATAAATGTACTTTTAACATCAATTTGATAATGTTTGAAATTTAGATGAGCTGCATAAGCAAGTAGTATACAAATGGATTCTAGTATATATACAAGTGAAAAGGTTTCCTCAAAGTCTATTATTTATTCTTAACTGTATCTTTGTAAAACTAGTCTATCCTTGTTTCTATCTATGTTACCAGATTCATCAACTTTATTTCTAAACACCCATTTAGTGCCTATGGTCAAAGTGTCTTTAGGTCTTGCTACTAATTCCCAAATGTTGTTTCTTTCAATCTGATTTAATTATTCTTGCATGTATATCAGCCAAAATTCATCATCGATTTCATAATTAATATTTTCGGGTTCAATCTGTGAAATAAAAGCTTGATGTTCAACTTGGTTTCACATATAAGCTCTAGTTTGTGTTCCTCTATTTAGATCACCTATTACAGCATCTAAAGGATGATTCTTGAGAGTTATAATACCTCTATAAAGAGTTTAACTAGACTCCTCATGCTTGACTATAGGTTCATATTCACCATGCTTAGATTCTGGAAGATTTTCAGAAATAGTTGTTTTCCCTAAGGGTTCACTATCTTTATAATTAATGTCTAGAATTGACATATCTTCCTCATGTTATTCAATGGAGGTTTTGGGTTCTTTTGGATCAGTCTCATCATATTTTACATGAACTGATTCTTCCATACATTTGGTTCTCTTTTGAATACTTTATAAGAATTACTAGAGATTTAGTAACCTAGAAAAATTATTTCATCACTCTTGGAAGCAAATTTGTCAAGGATATTCTTAGTTTTAATGATAAAGACTTTACAACCAAAAACTCTAAAGTAAATAACTTAAGGCTTCCTATTATTTCATATATCATAAGTTTTTTATTAAGAAAATGCTTAATTAAGACTCTATTGATGATGTAACAAGCTGTATTAACAGTTTCAAACTAAAGATAGATAGGTATATTATACTCATTTAGCATAGTCCAGACAATCTCTTGAAGTGTTCTATTTTTTCTTCCTACAAGTCCATTTTTTTAGGAGTTCTAGGAGTAAAGAAATTGTTATTATAGACATTTTGTGGGAAAAAACATTCAAATTCATGATTTTCAAACCCACAACCATGATCACTTCTCAAGGTCTTAATTCTATGTCCACTATGATTTTCTACATACTTGAGAAATTTAATGAAGCAAAAACATGCTTCACATTTTGAGCTAGAAAGTATACCCAAGTGTATCTAGAAAAATCATATACAAGAACATAAACATAGTTCTTCCCATTGAAACTTGAAACTTTAAAAGGTCTAAACAAATCCATGTGAAACAACTCAAGTGGTTGAGAAGCGAAAACTTCTTTCTTTTTTTTTGAAAGAAAATCTGTGTTGTTTTCCTTTTGGACAAGGATTACAAAATTTGTTAAGTGGGAATTCTAATTTAGGAAAGTCTCTAACTAAAAATTTCGTAGTTAGTTTCCTAAGTGACTACACATTGATGTGTCCTAATCTTCTATGCCATAACCAGGATTCCTTATGAAATGAATTTAAACAAAATAAATTTTGTTTAACTAAAGAATTTAAATCAAATACATATACATTTTTATTTCATAGAGTAATAATTATTAAATAATTTTTAGAATTAAAAAAAATTCATGCATCATTTTCAAATTTAACATTGAAACAATAATAAAAAAAATAATAGGTACTAAATATATTGTACTTTAACCCATAAACAAAAAGTACTTATGAAATTAATATAGTATTAGGGTTACCAATTTGGCCTAAGATTACGATCTTCCCTTTTGAATTATCACCAAAATGTGAAATTTCCACCATAAATTTTGATTAGGCTCTTGAAGCATGAATAGTATCCTATCATATGTCTTGACCATCCACTGTCCAAGTACCATAGGGTATTAGAGGAGCTCTTCAGACAATTTTCAAGCAAGACAGATTAAGTGTAGGGTAATATTGGTACCTAGACTGTCTTGGGTCCAGAGAGGTTAGAAAGTAATGCTTTGGGATCCCATACTTGTCTCACAGGTTTCCTTTAATCAACAGATATGTTTGGAGACATGAACACTTTTTTAGGTCCTTTAGATAATTGTTTTTCAAAAGATGGTATAGAACATGAACTAGCAGTGAACTGTCCAGATTTTGGAACAAATTTATTTTTAATAATCCTTCTTTGTCCTAGTTGATATCCTAGACACGTTGTCTATTATGAAGCTATTTTTTTCCCTAGAAACTGAGTCATGGTATCTCTACCTGTAGTAATCTTCTCAAGATCCCTATTTTAATTTCTCATTTTATAATTTATGTTCAATATTTTATTTTAATAGCTAAGAACATTTTTCTTTCTCAATATCCAAATCAGACTTATAATTAGAATTTAAAGCATGTTTTCTTTTCAATAATTTATATTTAATCTTTGATTTCATTAAAGGTATCCTCAAGCATTCCAAAGTATTAAAATAGTTCATCCTTAGTCATATTATCATAATTAATTTATTCACTTTCATTCCTAGAAGAATAACCATTATGTATAGGAGAATTGGGTATTACCTTAGATGTTTCTGTCATGAAACACATGTTTTCATGTTTGTTCTTTTCAACATAAAAAGTGTCAGATCCACTGGATATATCATCTAAAGCACTCCATGTAGCTTTCATAACCTTTTTCTATCAATTTCCCTTTTCTTCGTATTTCTTCTTAAATTTTAGCTTGGGGAAATCGGCCTTCACATGGCCACTTCCTTTACACTCATAGAAGACTATCTCATTTGTGTTGTCATTCCATTTTATGTCATTTTTTCACTATACTGTACAATCGTACCTTTCTTTATAATTTTATTTTCTAAATAAATTCTTCTTACGATAGAAACTTTTGAATCTCCTAGTAAGATGATTCATCTCATTATCACTGTCAGAGTTTGAGTCTTCATTGGTGGAAGTGTCTGTAGGATCCTGAACTTTTTATTTATATTTGATCTTTGAGGTATAATTTTTGAATTCTACATATTTCTTTCTTGGTTCTTCACCTGGTACTTGATTTACCTTAAGATATTTTTTATACATCTTGTGTATTCCAATTAGTTCCTTCACTGGTAGCTTTCCTATGTCACAGGATTCCCATAAAGAAACAGAAGTTTCTCTCTATCTGTCAGGTCGGCATTGAAGCAACCTCATAATCTGATTCTTGTTGTGTACTGGTTTCCCATGTAGACTCATGGTATTTACTATTTTATTGAACCTGTGACACATTTCAGATATAAGTTCACCAAGATTCATTTTAAATTTATCATATTCAATAGTATACTTATTTAATCCCATTTATTTAACATTGGTTGTTCCCTCATGAGAAATAGCCAAAGTATCCCAAATTTCATAAGCATTTTTACAGGGAGATATTCTATTGAATTATTTATCACCTAGAGAATAGTACAATGCATTCATTTCATTACAGTTATTGTTATATATATATTTTTCAACTGAGACCATGTTCCCCTAGCAGTAACAGACAAGGCATGATGTTATTCAATTGTGTCCCAGATTTCAGGACCCATGCTCTCTAGATACATTTTCATTATTAAATTTTACTGAGAATTGTTATTACCATTATTGAATGTTGGAATGTTAGTAACAGAACCCTCAACTCTGTTATCCATAGTTAATTAGAATATTAAAGAACTGAAAATTTAGTTATGAAAGAAATTTTAAGATCATTAAGATACATTTAAAATAACAGTTGAAAAGAATTTAAAAACTTTCACAATAGTTCATATAGTAGCAATAAAAGTTTTCACGGATACCAAATGTTGGTCAGAGTGGAAACTCCAGGGGGGGTGAATTGAGTTCCTACTTAAAATTTTTGTTAAAAACGTTATGTTAAAGGTTCCCCAATTTTGAAATAGCCCAGTTAATTACGACATTAGAGATATAAATGTTTATTTGGTCAACTGGTTTCTCAAATGGTGATTAGTCCTTAGTTGAATCAGTGTAAAACACATATTCTTCTTTTGAAACAAGTTTACTGAATTAAACAAATACACACACTAACCAGAACTAACTACCAGAGGCAATGAAAAAATAGTTTTCTATTTTTGAAATTATGAGCAGCAGGAAATAGAAAAATAGTATTATAAAAACATAGAATAAAACAGAGTTAAACAATAGGTTCAGTCTCATGCGAAGACCTAATTCTCTACACATAGTGATCACCTGCCACCAAGCAGTTTATATTAACAATAAACTTGATACCAATCTTGAATCAGGACTTACAACAGTTTTCAAAAACTGTCCAAGGGTCACACACTCTACCATAGTTCTTCGTGGAAAAAACAAATAATACAGACCAAACATGTTCTTTTCCAAACCTATACGTCAAAATCATGGTGTAAGTGAAGTTTGATTTGAGGATTTTCAGAATCTTTCAGTTCAAGCACTGGAGACAATGTGTGTAACATACAAACACACACTTCTCAAAAATCTAAAAATAAAATAACACAATTGATCCAATATTATAATATTGATTTTAGAAATCTCTACATGTTTTCATGTTCAACTCTTGACTCCTTGGAGTGAATAAATTAGAGTTCGAAGATGTTATATCATAATACCATTTAATATTTAACACATAAACCTTTTATTGTTTTTTTATCTTTATAAAAACAAATGATACAATTATTTAATGTAATATAATATCTTTTCACATAATCATTATTTCCACTTGTTTTAGAAGATATTGAGTTCCTCATCATTCCTTATTTTCTACTCATATTATAATACCTTGAAATATATCCTTTTTAACCATGTTCATGTAATATTTGATTTTTGTGATCACTAAATATCTCTAATACACATGAATTCAAGTCTATAAGTTCCATTCACCACTTATTCAATATGTACTTCAAGATAAATAATTCCTTCTCAACCATTATCATTATGGTTAGTAAATCTTTTCCTTTTGAGAAATATAATATATAATAAACTGATAAAAATTATTAAAATTTGAAATTACAATAACTGGACTAATTAAATACCCAAACATTAGGATCTAATACCACTTGTAGTGACCCATGAAAATTTAAGAGGGGGATGAATCTAGGTGTTATCACAATTAATAATCCTTTTCCATTTTCAATTTCTACTCACTTCTATAGTATGTTCTTCCCTCATTGGAAGGAATAATATTTAAACATTGAGTTCTTCAGAAAAAACAAAAAATATACATATATGTTAATGCAAGGAACATGGTAAATTTACATAGTTCACTTAAAAAACACACTCAAAGGATCACAAAATGTACAATTTTTAGTGTAATAATGATCCTATATAACTCATAATTTTTATAGATACAATATTTAGGTAAGGTCACTCTTCACCAAGTCTCATTACTTGAACATGATTTAGGGATATTCCCCGTAATACCCAAGGATCACTCCTTGTTGATGGGTTAAGGATAACACACTACTTCTCAAGGGTAACTCCCTCATCATACCCTCAATGAATTTATTAGGTGAAGGTATCAATTTATATACTTGAAATTAACTTATTATTATATGAACATGAGGTTTCTTATTTATTTATACATGAAATTTCATCAAAACATCCATATTATGATGCTCAAATGAATTTCATAGCTAACCTCTAATTATTTTCCAGATACAAAATATTTTTTGTAGTTAGAGTATGGTCTATGATATTCAATTTTTAATCACATAGAATTACCCAATAATCTAAGTTAGAGGGAAACATATGAATATTTATTAAAATAAAATAAAAGTACAGAAAGAAAGTACAACAAACCAGAAAAGACAACCACAGATCATAAAAATCATACCTGTCACCACATACCTAATAGATTTCTTCCTCTATAGTAGTTGATAATGTATTCATTCTTTAGAATGTTCTTTCATCCATTTTGTTAATTAACTATATGTTTCATTAGCAATACCCAAGCCTTTTTTATAGATATACATACAACGATTTATCTCTTACAATCCTTATCTTATATACATGCACACAATTGTCTTACACTTCAAAAAATGTTATTCAATACATTGTATTCTAGTAGAAACTCTATGTATTCTTATAAATTATATTTAATAAGTGTTAATTTCATTATATTCTTTTTCTCGTATACTTATTGTTGCCACACATAGATCCATTACATCTCATGGAACACACAAATCCTTATATCTTATTTTTATAATCTTCTTTTATGTTACCTATATCCAATATTTCATAGTAGATATTTATATAACTATTAATATGGTTGAATTTAAAATTTGAAATTCAAACATAAAATAAATTCACTCTCGTTAATCTCATTCATTTGGGCATCCTCTATTTAATATTAACCTTTTGAATTTTAAATTTTGTTTTCTAGACGATAAAATAAATACCAAACTTACTAAATAACCATGTTGATACTATTATTAAAACTACCAAACATTCAATATTTATAGCATGTAACCATGTTATATGGAATATCAGGTTGGTTTCGAGTAGTTATTCTCAAAATAATTTAATATGTGGAGAATTGACCAACCTCCATAGTGTGGAGGTCCACAATATTCTAGAGCCCCTGAATATCACAGACCCACCAATATGGTGTGGCCCTTAAGATATAGAATAAACATCATAAATTATGAAGATCCATAAACAACCACTTTTCCAATAATATATAAAGGTCTTTCACTTCATAAAAAAACATTCCAAATAATTCTATCCATTTAGGTTTTTAAATGTGTTTTTGTCTATGTAGTGTTCCTTTCGATTGACTAGTTATGGTATATAGGTAGTCTATGGTTCAAGTTCCTGTAGAAAAAATTCAAAAAACAATATAATTACCTTTTATGTATTAATTACATACACTACATAAATTAATAATATTCTTCATAGTTTGTTACTATAAGAGATTATTTGTATAAAATAGCCATTGAATGCAACATGAGTATCATTTTTTTCAAGAATACCATGAATTATATTAGTTAGAACTATGGTGTAGCCTATATTTCTGTAGTATAAAATATGTCTTCTAGGTCCAAATTAAGAATCAATAACTTCCCAATATATTTGTCCCCCAATTCATAACTATGATGTATATTACACTTCATATTATACAATTTGTAAAAAAATATATAAAACAATGGGAAATGTTTCAATTAACAACATGAATTCTTTATGGAATTTTTGGGAACCCCAAATATCATCATAATTTCATTATCTTAATAGTGAATTCTCTACCATGTGTAAATCCATGAAACATGTTTCTATAAACTGAAACTTCATTAAAAAAACTTAAAATTATTAAATACACAAAAACATTAACCTTTAACCTTTTCTGATAAATCTTCTATAATATCAAAATTCTTTAAGACTATTTATTCTTGGAATCTAATGTTTTTTCACAAACTTTTTAACCTTAATAAACCATGAACCCATTCAAAAAATAACAAGGGCATAATATAAAATTTCAATAAATACAATAAAACATTATATTTTCAAGGATCTGTTATATTTTATTTTTTGACAATATCAGAAATCTATAAAAACATTCCCTTTATCAAAAAACCACAATGATATTTCTTACATTTGTTCTCCCCCAATGGGTTTGTCCTAATTTTTAATTGATATTTTCTTCCTCTTAAATTATATTTGGTAACCTTTTGTACATTAAAAAATAATCCCTAATGGATATAAGGGTTTCTTTGTCATTACAAATAATATTCTTGAACCTCATTTGTAAAATCAAATCAATAACTCATAATATCACTAAGAATTCCATTTTTAAATACTTAATTCTCCCATTTTATATTAACCTCAAAAGCTCTTGTAATAGCTATAATATAAATATTATTTGAACCTTGGATCTTTTTTCAACCAAAATTAATTCAACAACCCATTCACTTACACTTATAGATTCATTATTCATAAAATTATTCTAGTGAGTGAATTTATCTTTTTTAAATGAGCCAATAATAATTCCTCTAATACTGCTGAGTTAGAAATTGTTGTAGGAAACAAATGTTTTTGTTAATGAAATTAACAATTCCCATTAAAATCACTATTTATCATATAACACATGTATCTTGAGCCATTACTTTTCATTTCAATATTAGTTACCTATGAACTCAATCACTTTCATTGAGAAATATTTATGCATAAACAATTGAGCAAAGGTATTTGAGATATGACATATATATACAGTTAATTGATACCGTGTTTGAATTTGTAAATAGTTATACTAATTGATGCACTCTATATTAATTTTTTTCATTGGAACCCTATATTAATTTTAGATAAGGCCCATCAAACATTGATACTCATGATGAACTTCACCCATAATATCTCCAAATTTAGACTATTACTATATCATCAAGAAAGTTTCATAATGGGGAACCACATTATTGAAAAAGTGTTACCCTACCCAGAAACTAATTGGTTTCATGAGAATAATCAGTTATTACTATTTTTTAGTTCAATAAAAAGTATTACGTTAAATTCATAAACATTAATGTTTCTTTTAAAAAAAAATACCATATTATTCCCCCACATTCCATAAAACCACTTAAACATATATCCTACCGATAATTTTTAAACATAAATGGGTTATCAACACCATTATAACTATTCATATATTTCTTGAACACCACATCAACATATATAATTATATTTGTTGTTTTTTCCTCTTTATAATAATATTTAATATCCATATATGGATTTAAGAATTGAATTTTATTCATTGACATGATTAGAATCTTTTTATAACAATTTGTACTTCAAGATTCCACAAAATTATTATTTTAAATTGTCTACAAAAATATTGTTTGGGAATTTTTCAATGTTACCAATGATGGCACCCCCATATTGAAATAACCTTATAGAAAAATCTCTATTCTTGTACATCCAAAAATTATCTTATTTCAATTCACACTTAGTGAAAAAACATTTTATCACTAAAAACCTATCCCATATTTAGTTTTTCAGTATACATTGATCCCTTCAAAATTTATAAACCACATTGATCATATATCACCCTAAATCTTGCATCATAACAAAATTACACACACCCGATAGACGTTTAACCTCCCACATCCTCAATTTGAGGATTATAGTTGGTTAGGACAAGACAGTACATTCCATTCATCTTCTGTTCAATATTTCATAGTGTGTTTACTTTCAATGGAACCACTTGATAAATGTTCCCACTGAAATGATTCATTCATATACGTTTAATCCTTAGTCTTAGTACATGTTTATTGTGTGGTAAACTTCTCCAGGATTCCATTGGTATGAGATGATTGTTTTGGGGGCAACGAAAGTGTGTGGTGGGGGGAAATATATTAAAATTTATATTAATAATTGTTGCATGAAACCAAGAGTGAGGATCTCACAGATAAAATTTATAATTAATTTATTTAATATCTGAAAAAATGAATACTTGGGTTTAGGAACATTATTCACTGGTGAGTGTTGATAATCCGAAAATACCCTTTTAGATTACCTTTATTTTATAGTGAAAATCTGAGGATATAATCCCTCCATAGGCGATCCACATGTGATTTTATGATCTCTGAGTAACACCACTCGATCTCTGAGTACTAGTGTGACAAGTCAAATTTCATGCATTGTTGGTTCTTGATATCTTGTTATTTGATCATGAATAAATCTCTCTTGCACCTCTCATTTTTTTAAAGGGAGAGAGAAGTAGGAGTTGAGAGAGAATTTTGTGTGTGCAACAATTATCTATTCTCATTTTTTGGATACTCTAAAAAATAGACATATCCCCTTATTTATAGAGTTGGGATTTAAGTTAAAATATTATTTAATTTAATACCATCCATTAAATAAGATTTTTTACCTTTAAAATATCACATGCCGAATAATTATAATTATATAATTATTATTTTATGGAATACGAAATTTGCACAATAAAAAATATATTTTAATAGTCTTGTTAATTAAATTTTTTTCATCAAACTCGTTCTTGGTCTGTTTGATATACTCTGAATTTTATTGAATAAAAAAATAAATATTTTAATCATAAATAAAAAATTTATTCACAGTATAGTTAATAGAACTTGATTAAAATATTCAAAAAATAAAATAACTATTTTATTCACAAGAAGGAGAATAAAAATATATGTAATTTATGGGATCAATATAAATTGAATAAAATTATTCATGAAACTTGAAAATAATATTTATTTAATTAATAAGACAAAAATAAAATTTAATTAATATCAACAAAATCACTTTTTGTGTGACACTCATGGATTATTTCTTGTTAGCATTAGGTGGTATTGCTTAAATTATTGGATTAATATCTATAAATGGTTCAAATAATGTAATATAAATAACAAAAACAACCACACACGAAAACTCATTCTATAATGTAATCACTTTGTCTTAATATCTCATCAAGCAGGTTTCACATCGGTGTCACCAACCTATGTGATCGATATGTATTTCATTGATTATCTGAAATAAACACGTCATTTTACCATGGCCTTAGGAGTTAATGAGATGATTCTATTACAATAAAATGGATGAGATATCAGATTCCATAAAGATGTAAGGGACAAATACTTCCTTGATTTACTCATTAATGACAAGTCAATTTTAACGCACCAAATTTATCCAAAATTTCCATGAACGGTTATCATCATGGTTTACAAAATATGTCTAAGTACATGAGTGTTAATGTGCGTTAATAATAATCATAAATTCAAAGGACCACCACAGATGCTCTTAGATAAGAATATCCAATGTAACTGAAACATGAGAAATTTCTACTAGTGGGTCTATTCTCATAATCTCCCATATTGGAGATTACCAAGTGTGAACTTCTTGAGAAGAAAACTCATCATATTACGAGTAATCATAACTGATATTCTATGTACTATATGTCCCAATAATAACATGTTATCCAACTACATAACGTTATTTGAGAATATCATCATAACAGAACAAGATTTTCTTTATAGTAGGGAACTGCTATGATCTTATCAATGTGACATATACTCTAAGAAATTATTAAAATTGAGCCATGAAGAAAAAGAAACATGTAATAAATAGTTTTATTAAAAGTCAATACATCAAATATTCATGTAATTAGAGTACAAATATTTGGCCATAAGGCACCAAATCCAACAAACTCCCACTTGTAAAATATCAAACTTCCTACGACCATCCATCCGTTAGACATCACATGATATTCATGTCTCTGCTGAATCAATACTTTAGTCAAGGTATCCTCTACGCTGTGTTCTATGGAAATACTACTCACTAATATTCCCCTATATGAGAAAAATACATCAAGAGATGATACTTCCAAACTATGTTATTCATCAATAGACATGACCTTTCTTCTTTTTCAAGATCCGCCACTATAGTTTTATCATGATAGAGTGTGATAGAATCTTTAATTCTATGTACCACATCAAGATCATGGACAATTTTTTGCATCCATACTTCTTTTTTGGTTGATTCATAAGCCAAAATATACATAGAATCTACTGTTGAATCTCTAACGACAACCATCTTTGAGCTCTTCTAGATCACATCATCTTCATTAAAAGTGAAGATGTATTCCATTTGTGACTTCGTGTCATCATGATCAGTTTGGAAACATTCATCTTCATATCCTCTTATGAATCATTCCTCATCTACTCTATAAAGAAAGAACATATCCTTAGTAAACTTTAGATACTAAAGGATAGTCTTGACTGCCATCCAATGGAGGTCACCTTGATTATATTGATACCTTCATACCACAATTAATTCACTGGCAACATCTATCCTATTACATACCATGACAAACACGACTAACCCATTTTCTAATGCATATGAAGTCATTTTCATTATTTTATTAACTCATGTTTGTAAGGACAAATTTTCCAAGAAAGATGAATGACATGTGTTCCTGGAAATATTCCTCTATTGGATTATTCCATACTGAATCTCTTATGTGTATTGTCAATGTATATACATTGACATAGGCCAAGAAGACTCTTGGATATATAATGATTGATCTTTTTCTAGAGAATATATGATACCTCACCCAATTACATCATAAGGAATAATTTATTTAACTAGGCCTTAACGAACTATAAGACAAGTATTTTATTTCCAATTAGTAATATGTCATCAACATATATTATTAAGAAAATGACTTCAATCCCACTAAACTATTTATAGAAACAAAATCTGCATTCATTCTCCATGAAACAAAATTCCATTATAGCCTAATAAAAGTGAATGTTGCATGACCTGGATGCTTTCTTTAATCCATAAATGGATCTTTGCGGCTTGTATAAATTTTTGGCATCCATTGGAGTCCCAAACCCTTCAGAATGTTTCATATAGACATCTTTATGAGAGTTACTATTAAATAAGGGTGTGTTGATATCCATTTTCAAAATCTCATAATCAAGGAAATCCACTATGGAATGTAGAAATATTGCGTATTTAAATATAGAAACTGGTGAATATATTTCATCATAGTCAATTCGTTGATGATATTTAGACACTTTTTCTACCCGCCGTTCCTTATATGTACTAACTTGTCCTACTATGACCATTTTATTTTTGAATACCCATTTAAAACCAATGGTATTAATACCTAAAGGTAATTATACCAAAATATAGACTTGGTTTTGGTATATGGAATCCATTTAATAATTCGTGGAATCTTTCCACTTGGAAACATCTATGTCACTTACCACTTCCTTATAGGTTAGAGGATCATTATTTTCAACTAATAAAAAGTCAACATTCTCGATGAGTAGATTTTTTTTCTGGTTATTTACCCTCTCTATTACTCCTACACAGTAATTATGTCTCAATAATAATTTCTTCTTCCACTGGGCTTCATGGAATTTGTCCATGTGACAACTCTTGTGTATCATGATCCAAGACTTCATCAAAGTCTATCTCACTCCTACCATCTCTTTTAGAGGTAATATAATCCATAAGAAATGTGGGATACATGTCACCCAAAAACTTTTTGTCTGAAGAATTTTATAGGCAGTATCCTTTTTTTATTTGGGATATCCTATAAAGATACACACATTTCCTCAGGGTGAAAGATTATTACCTAAAGAGGCCTTAACAAATTCTTCTCAACCCCACACATGTATGTAAGAAATCACATGTTTCATTTCCTTCCATAATTGGTGTGGTATACCATATGTT
Organism: Viscum album; assembly: GCA_963277665.1. Taxonomy (NCBI): domain Eukaryota; kingdom Viridiplantae; phylum Streptophyta; class Magnoliopsida; order Santalales; family Viscaceae; genus Viscum; species Viscum album. The sequence continues at coordinate 445,306,728 of OY728145.1, forward strand.
TCTTAGTTGTCACTCAGTTTAGTTTGTATGATTCTGTATGTAACACGTATACCCAAAAGAATAATGGAAGACTTGCATCACTTCTCATTTATCTGACCATGTCCAACAAGTTGTAGTTCAACCATTAACTTACACCATTCAAATAAGGTGTTCGAGGAGTGGGGTGAGATAAAATCCAGAAATACCCTAAATAATCAATTAAGTATTGATTAAAATATTCTCTGCAATGCTTTAGGCAAAGTTTATTAATGTTAATAACAAGCTTGTTTCCACATAATTATTATATTCCTTTAATTTTTCAAGAATTCTAACTTATAACTCATTATGTTGAAATATACATATCTAATAAAATCATCAGTTTAAGTTATTAAGTATGAGTACCCACCCCTTTATTCAATAGGATATGGTCCACATACATCGTTATGAACTAATTATCTTTAACACTTTCAACTTTCCCCCAAATTGGGGCTTTGGTTATTTTTCTTGTAAACATGCGTGACATAAACCATGTGGTATTTGTTCAAAAGAATCTAAACATCCATCTTGATTTAATTTAGTAAATCCCTTTTCATTTACATGACCTGGAAAGTGATGTCAATATTAGGTGTGGTATTAGTTTTGTGAAATAACTTCGTTATCATTTTCCAATAGTTGGTTCATCTAATCCAATACTTAAAGGCCGTTATTTAAATGTGAGTTACCATAAAAAATTATAGCTTTATAAATGAAGGAAAATATAATCCAAAATTTGAAAATAAATCTATATGTATCAACTTTGGGTATAGAAATATTTTTTAGTAACTGAAGACAGATAATAAAAACTATTTAAAACCATGATCATTCAGGTTATCAATGTGACATGATAGTCCCCAATAGATAAAATAATAAATTTATCTCTATTGAATGCTTGAACATCTACCTATCCTTGGTTAATAATTCATGATATACTTGGTTCATTTATTTGAATAAATATATGACAACTATAAGTGGTATCTAATACCAAATTTGTAGAAACAAATAAATTTCACATGATAAAAAACTCACATGAATCTTATCTTTTATTCTTTGTCTAGGTGTAGTTTCTCTTCCAGTGTACCTTATTTCCACATCTGAAATAGAAAAAATATTGTTACCTTTCTTTCACTTTGATCTTCCTCTTCTTGGAAGGGTGTGAAGAAGAATTGGGGTTAAAGCTATTTTCTTGACCTTCCCATTTATTAACCATAAGGACAGAAGTTTTTTCATGATTCATATCATTATATATGTGGAGAAGAAGAATAATAAGATTTGGAAGAGACTTCTCAATATTGTTCATATTAAAATTCATATCCATGTTGGAGAAGCTTTGAAAGAGTGATGCTAGAATTATTTCAGTGCCTAGTTCTTCAGGGATTTTAAGCTCTAGAACCTCCGAGTGCTCAGTGTAGCCAATGATCATGACTACGTAAGGGCCATTTGGGGAACACTATCCAAGATTACATTGAAAGAGCACCATAAAATATCATACTATTCATCTCTATATCTCTTATGTTAAAGACCATTGTGGTGCTCAAGAATTCTATATGCATCTATGATTTCAGAAGACTTCATTACTTCACTAGAAATTGATGAAATAATCAAACATTGAATGACGACTGTATCACTCAAATGTTTTTGATAGAAAATGAAATCTTCATCATTCACCTCATTACAAGGAGAATATGGAATTGTGTATTCTAGAAAGTAAGATCTCTATTCCTTGAATATCACAACTTGAAGGATTCTAAACCAATTCTGATAGTTATTCCTAGTTTGGAGGTTATTATTCTCTAATATTTATTGTAGTGATAGTGTGGATGATGAACTTTTCATTTTATTCTACAATTAGAAATAAATAATTATTAATATTTTTCTTGATTAAAATATAACTTAGACAAAATAAATTATTTTTTTATTTATTAAAGTATTAAATCTTCCAATATTTTATGAAGTCTCAATATCCATCACCATTGATCTCAGAACATCTAGTTTCTTTAACATTATTTTATAAAGGATCCTGATTACTTTGATTAATGATCTAGGATTTGGACATGAAAACAATAATAATGTAATTTGGTAGGCAAATTTTCTAACTAAAGACTTGTATCTCCTTTATCTATTGAGCTTATTCCCTTATCCTGAAATACTGACTTAGATTTACTCGACACATGCCTCTAAATTTTTATTAATCATACTTTGACCATTATACTCAACATGATTTCGGTTAAGTCAACCCAAAACACTCATGAGAACTCCCCAATAAGAGTAAGTGTCCAGACTTTTTCTATGTACTACACATAGTTCTATGATTTCATTCCCAATCAAGTAACGGAAGCTATAATATATCTTAATATTCAATTAAATGATTTTTAATTTATTATTCATAAATTGTATCTTGTATTATCCATTACACATCTTGTTAATATTTAGTGGATTTTACTTAATTAATTAACCATATTGGATAAAACATTTATGTATAACTAATTTAATTAATGTACATATTTATACATTAATTCATTTATTTATATGATTACCTCCTTGCATCTATAAAATAAATAATTTCATAGAAAAAATAATTAATTAATTAAATGACTCATTAATGAGAATTATCTAATGACTGATATATTGAGTGGACATTAAGTCGACCATTGAACTAGAGGAAATAATTCCAATTTATGGTATTTTCATGAGTTACAACATTCCACTTGTCCACCTTTTTATCACCTTGGTTGTAATAATTATGGTTCCATATTGAACCAACTCCAGGCACATTGGGATGCTCTATTCATTATAAATATCTATTAATCACATACAGGTGAGGGGAAACAAAGGATTGGTTAAAGTGGATTACATAAATATCATTGGACACATAGGTCCCATATAATAATGGAGGGAGGGATGAATCATAGACAATCATTTAATTTAATATTAAATAATTGGAATATGATACGATAAATTAAATTAAAACATTCAACACATACACTTGTCTTGGTCTAGATCATGAATAGTTATACATGAAATAAATAGTCAAATGTAAATGGATAGAATATATTTCTTTATATGTTCTTTAATTATTTATGATAAATGCACCTTAATTAATTAGTTAATTAATTAAATAATTAATCCCATTTAATCTTAGTAATAATCTGATCTTATTTGAAGATACCCATCATTAATAGAATTCATGGAAAAAATCATAGATAAAATAATGACATATTACTTACCATAAATTAATTTAGCATTTAAAATTCTTAAAAACATTACTTAATTGTAAAACACAGAATGGTATTCTAATAAATAGAATATTATTTTAATGCGGAAATTTAAAATTAAATATAAATTTAATTTTTTTCAATTTCAGGTAGACTACATAGTGTGTATATATAATTACATTCCATGAACATTGATTTCCACATATCCATGTCACACACCTGGGGATTTGGTATGTTGAATCGACTGGACTACATTGTGTGTACATGCCAGTTACAAAACCTGTATCTTCTTGTTGTGTTCCAGGTTGTCCTGGCCAACATGTGTTGTGAAATAAAATCACCCCATGCACTTAATGTACCAGTACATATAGGTATAATTCACATGGGTATACAGTCCATTATATACCTATCCACCATGTAACCTAGTTTTAATAGACAATAAATTGGAACTTCCTGCTAGAATCTCTGGTTGTTCTTCATTTTTTCATAAATATTTATGAAACAAAACACTAAATGAACATTATAATTATGTTGATAACATGTTTATTCAACTCATATTAAATAACCAATAACATTAAATGAAAATCAAACCACAATTGTTCATAGATCAACAATCAAATAAATAGTTGTAAATTTAAAAATGGCCCCTTTGTTACCACATGATGGTTTCAGGTGCAGCGGAAGTGTGCGGTGGGGGGAGATATGTTAAAATTTATTTTAATAATCATTTACCAAAACCAAGAGTGAGGATCTTAAACATAAAATTTATAATTAATTTATTTAATATTTGAGGAAATAAATTACCAGGTTATAGAAATTTTTTTCCTGGTGAATTTTGATCATCTGAAAAGGCCATTTCACATTACCTTCATTTTACTTTGAGAATTAAAGGATAAAATCACTCTAGTGGTGATCCACACGTGATCCTATGATCTCTATGCAACACCACTGAATATTTGGGTTCTAGAATGAGGAGTTGAATATCTTTCATTGTACATTCATGATTTCTTGTAATTCAGTCTTGAATAAATCTCTCTTTCACTTCTAATTCTTGAGTAGGATAGATAAGGAAGAGTTGAGAGAGAATTAATTGTGCACAACAATTATCTATTATCAATTTTTTTGGATACTCTAGACAGTAGACATAACTTCCTATTTATAGATTTATGATTCAAGTTGAAATATTATTTAATTTCCTAATGGGCATAAAATAAAGTTCATTAACTTTAATAAAAATTATATTCTGCATAATAACAATTATATAATTAATTTTTTTAGAACAAACCAACTTTCAAAATAAAAAAAATATTATGTAATAATCTTTTTAATTAATATTTGTCACAAAAATCAGTCTTGAACCATTTGAACTCCTCTAGAATTTATTGAATAAGAGAATAAATATTTTATCGATTAATAAATATTTTATTCATAACATAATAAATAAATATTTATTAAAATATTAAATAAATAGAATAAATGTTCTATTCACAAGTGAAGGAATAAATAATTATTTAATTTGTGCGATCAATATAACTTGAATAAAATTATTCCTCAAACATGACAATAATATTTATTTATTTAATTATACTAAACTATAAATTAATTGATATCGACAAATATAATTAGTATGTGGCCCTCTAGGATTCATTCTCATTGGAATTATTTGGTTTTTGCTAAATTCTAGGATTACTAACTAGAAATGGGTCAAGGCACCCAGGGGAAAGAACTTAATTTAACAACATTGAAGACCACATACGGACCCTGATAGTATAATATAATCCCTCTATTATAATATCTCATAAATTAGGTTGCACATCCATGACACCAACTTATATGATCAATATGTATTTATTTTAGTATATAAAATAAACACATCATTACACCGTGTCCATGAAATTTAATGCAACAATTCTATTCAAATAAAAGATATGAGATATCAACTTCTATAAAGATGGAAGAGACAAATCCTTCCTTAACTTATTCATTAATGACATATCACTCATGACAAACCCAACATATCTAACTTCTCCGTGAACTGTTATCTTCATGGTTTAGGAAATACATCTACATACATGAGTTGTGATATGCATTAATAATAATCATTATGTAGAAGGACCATCACACACACTCATAGATATGAATATCTGATGAAACTAAAACATGAAGAATTTCTACTAGAGGGTCTGTTCTTATAGTCTCATGTCTTGGAGATTTACATGTGTGAACATCATGAGAAGAATCCTCATCTGCGTACAAGTACTTGCACCTAACAATCTATGTACTATGTGTTCTATTAGAGCATGTTATCCAAATAAATAATATTATTTAACAATATTTTCATAACATATTAAGGGTTCCATCATTGTAGGTGTAGAGACCCGTAGCTTAACGTACATGAACATTACATTACTTTTGCGTAATACTTAGTACATAACAAAAAAATACACACACAAGGATCGTAATAGTTTAGTGTCTTTGGAAACTAGGAACGTAATCTTCTAATCGTGGTGAAAGATCTCCAATATATCCCATAAAGATCTTCCCTTTTTTTTACCTAAAACCTTTCTTTATATCCTGGGGAAAAGAAAACATAAAAGGGTGAGCTCAAATGCTCAGTAAGGGTAAACAAAAGAAATATAAATCTCATCGTATACACAAGAACATAACTTTTGGAAATCTTAACCTGCAAAAGAGATCATAATTTCATAACATGCGATAAATCATGGCAGTGAAATGTAATCACAATAATCATAACTTAAAACATGAAACAATGTGTCATACACACATAATCATAGAGAATCATTTCTTGTTAGTCAAGACTCATTTCCAAGACTATCTTAGTGGACAAAGTCCCTTTCTGAACCGAGTCACCCTCGTTCCAGTCCTATTTCACTGAACCGGTATAACCTACCGTTCCAGCCCTGTCTATCTCATGAGATATAAAATCTGTACCCAATGCATTGGAGGGAGATATAGGTCCCACCCATCTCATAATGATACCATTCTTATGTGTGCCACAAAATCATAAACCATACATCACTGCATAACCCATGTAATAAAAATGGGAATCTTAAACATCATGACATCATAAAATAATTCATATACGATAAAGGAATTCATAAAAATAATTCCATCACAACATAATCAAATCAATGTAATAATAGGGATAAAAACAGAACCCTTTATTATCTTAGATGGAAAATAATTTTGATAAAACACTTGAACTTCATTCTTGAGGAAAATATCCTTTCTAATTCAAAAACACTTTTCCTTTCTTAACATGTCGTATGATTATAAACTAAAAGAAGTTGATTAAAAATAAACACAAAAACTTGTAAAGGAATATTCTTGGAAATAATGTTTTTAAAAATCCATTCATGCCGTTTAAGTTAAAGAAAACATTCTTCGTACTTTTGTCGGAAAAGTCAAAAAAAGTACCTCGTACGAAAAACGACAAAAGATTCCTTTCATATCTTTTACTAAAAACTCACCGAAGGGTAAAATAGGATTTAAACAATTGAAGGTGGATGGAAATAATATTACATATTGAGGAAACATGTATGTGGATGATAAAATACACCACAGTAAATTCCAAAGTATAAACAATCTCGGATAAAAATGAGATTGTGATATTTCCCTTACCTTAGGTCTGATTTGCTTTGTACGTGTCCGAAGCTCCTGTATAATGGTTTAAATAATGTTATTGACTTATTCCAGAATCATACATATTGATATGATATCATATATGGTTATATTCTTAGCTTCTTTTTAGTAATATTTCATTCTTCCTTGTTACTCGGGTCCTTATTGCCTTTTGTTCTTATGCGTGTTTTGCTGAATAAATTCTTATTCTTCTTTTAAGGTTATAGATACCTTATATCCAGAATGGTATTAGTGTAACAGATATAATATTTATTCATTCAATTCATTTATATAATTACTATGTAATGATGATCATGTAGAACGAGTCGCATCACATCGTGGAGACGGTATTCCGTACGTACGCACGAGTGATGATATCATTCCTATGATCGTGGAATTGAATTTGAGTATATATATATTATTTCAGTATCAATATTAAATTATAATAATCATAAATATTTTCTCATTACACCATTATACCCATCCTTGTAAGGTGATGGTGGAAAATAGATTACACCACGGCGTGGAGACGGTATTCCGTACGTACGTACGCGCAGTGATTTCATTTTTCCATAGGATGGATAGAAGGTGAATTAGGGTTGTTTCATATTTATAATAACATATCAGTATGTAAGTAATACTGATGTTATTACATTATAATGAAACAAGTAAAGAAGAAGAAGTTGAAGAAGAAAGAAATTGAAAAGATCGGTAATGGATATTACCTCTTCTTTGGAACGCCTCTTTGAATCATCCACTTAGGGAACTAAGATTGGTCTTTGAAGAAGACCAGGACCTCTAGGATTATTCTAGGGAAGTGGAGAGGAGAATATGGCAGGGGTTGGACGATCTTGAGTGCTCAAATTGGTGTGAGGAGGAGGGGGAGGAGGTTCCCTTTTATAAGGGAGGAGAGGGGCACCTTAGGAATATCTCAAAATATTATTTTATATTAAAGTCAAAATCGGTTTATAATGGTTCCAAAGGGTCTTATTTCGAAGATAAAGTGGGTATGGGTAGAAATCCTATCATCCAATAGTATTTAGACAAGTTTAGGGTATTATTTTAACCTTATCAATTAGATTTAACTCTAAGTTAAATAATTTAACTTTTACCGTGTCTTTTTGTTTTTCTTTCACTATATGGTTAATACACTTACTATAACATGCCAAACGAACCCCAAATTGTCTATTATTAATAAATATATCCTTATCTAAGTCATTTGGAAGAACCTTAGATTTTTAGGAATAAAATAACAATTAATAATATAATATTTGATTTAAAAACTATTTTGTGTCAATTTTGACACTATTTGATATATGATTTTTGTGAAAGTCATAAAAGAATTATATGTTCAAACCAAGTTGATTAAATCAACACTAATATATCATAGTATCCTATAAAAATAGTTGAATTCATAAAAAGTCTTAAATTTCATTTATTTTGGTATTTATAATATCAATTATGTCAATATTTCATTAATAAGATAATTACTGCATCATCTTTGTGTCATAAATAAATTAAATTATTTGATGTCTAAAAATTACAAATAAAATACCATCATGTAGGTAATCTTTTTAGATTTCTAATGAATATTTAAAATTGAATTTATCTTATGTAAAACCCTATATTAAAAATGTTTGAGTAAATATACTTTGATTTTAACTCTTTTAACTCTTCTTTGAATTAAATAATAATAAATGTCCTAATCTAATCCAAGTGAGCCTAAATGATAATATTTTACACTTAATGTTGTTTTTGGTCGAGATACACTTGTCCAATAGAATTAGGACATGTTTTAGGGTTATATTAATATCATTCTTACCCTTAATTACCCTATTTACTTTTAACCGTGGTAAATAAAAGTAAAAAGTTACTATTCACCAAAAATTATTTTCATCTCATTGAACCACATTTTACTTACTGACATCAACCGTGTCTCTCGGATTTTTGAAATTCCATTCACAGAAGCGGTAAAATTATGTTTTATGAAAAATTCAGTTTTTTAACTACCACTTAGTAGTTTCACTATTCATCAAAAATTGATGTTTTTCAGAACAATGCCAAAATTTCATCCTAAGCTATATTTCATATTCCGAATTCAAAAATGAAGTCTATTTTACCAAATTCATAACATATAAGTTTCATTAATTAATTTTATAATTAAATCCCGCTGTTAAAACAAATAGCATGTTTTTAAGAAACAATATCTATCAAAAGATTGACACTTGATTATGTCTGGTTTAAATGTGAAATTACATTCAATGACCAACATTGTATTAAATTGTAAAAATATATTCTAAATATACTTTAAAACCACTCAAATTAATAATTTATCACTATTAATTATTTCGATTAAAAAAGTTGTTTTTAATTATAATTTAGTAATTTTCACTATTCATCAGAATATGAAAGTTATCCGAAAAGTACCAAAATTTCACCTTAGGCTAAATTCGATACTCCGAATCCAAAAATGAAGTCCATTTTGAGATCTAAAATTTATAAAATTTAAAAAGTGGTTATTACTATTCATAACGGCTAGTTTTAATAATATTTTAATAGCAATCGTTGTTTCGTGAAACTCAGTATTGCGTACTACACACGCTATCGAGGAAGGTTTCGATTGCGTGTAATGCACGGCAAGTCAAAGATGCGTGTTGTGCAAGCTCCTTTTGGTGTAGCGTAAAACACAAGACATTAATAAAATTAAAAAGAATATTTTTCATAAAATCTCGGGCTGTTACATTCTACCCCCCTTAAAATGAATTTCGCCCTCGAAATTCGTCGGGGTTATAAATGGTTTACTATTCGAAAGTTTCTTTAATAGAAACCCACATCGTAAAAAGGAATATCAAAACCAATCTTTAAAAACAAAAGTATGAAACGTAACGGTTACCCAAATAAACTAATCACTGGGTTTCCACATAGGTGAAAATATGGATATGGAAGAGAAATCTAACCATCATGTTCTGATGGAGAGTGGTAGAGAACATGGCTATGGAAAAGACAGCAATCACAAAGCCATAAATTTGTGGCGATCTAAGGTACCATCTGATTCATCAGATATAAGATCACTAGGACAACATTTTTGGTTTTCAAGATCGTTTCCCTAAAGTTAAAGAATTTGAATTAGAATAAATACTTACTTTATTTTGGTACAATCTCACTGTTGTTCGTGCCTTTAACAATTTCCACTTCATCTCTTAAATAAATGAAGTTGAATTTGTTATTCGTGAAGTGTTAGCAGATCATGTGATAGAATGACGGGTCATTCCATCTGTCTCAAACAAAAGGTTAGCAAAAAATTATATACATAAGTCGATCTATAGTGAGATTAATCATATATGGTTCCTAAAATGGACTTATACATCATATGTCATACAGCTTAATATAATAAAACTATTTTCTACTAAACATAGACTTCTTGTAGGCCAGTGGTAGGCGATAAAAGCCAGTCGCACTTCGGTTGTGGGTTCGATTTCCACAGCCTTGTCCGACGCGATGGGCTATCACCCGTCCTGCAGGTTGTCCTTTTTCTAAAACTATATTACTATAACATCCCATCAATAATATCGAGAAAACTTTTATCCTTAAACAATACTAACTTATGTCCAACATAATCCATTCCAATCTTTTGGCTTATCCATAATACTGCAGTCCACTCTCATAACATACTGAAAACGATTACCAGATATTTAACACCATCGTCGATCCCCATATATCATAAGATATGTTTTGTTGGTCACATTCCAAACATTCAAAGTCCTTAATCATGTATTCTCTTGAATACCTTAGTGAAAACATGAATGCAGTTAAAATTTAAAACTTTCCACATACAAAAATCCTCAAAATTCTATATACTCAATCAATGATATCACTTAGTCCTTATATCAATCATGAGATCATGAATACTGTTAAACATTTCGTTTTCTCATTTTCCATTCATTATGCTCATATCATCTTATTTCCAAAAATATCTCAATCACGTTGAATACCACATTAGACCAATACATAAATATTCCAATACTTTATGATACAACATTATTTTGGAATCCCATTACATAAACACTTAATCATTCCACCACATCGTTATCATATTCAACATCGCCAATGGTGATCGCATGTGACTTCCCTTTGTCCTTTGTCTTAAGCGGTTGCTTATGTCGATCATCACTAACCCTTGGATTAGGGCATTTATTAGCATAATGCCCCATTTCCTTGCACTTGAAGCATTGAAGTGTTGGTGGTGAATTCTCTGTAGTGTTTTCTTTATTCACATCATTAGAATCCCTTTTTCCATTACTTTGACACTCAGCTGCTCGATGAACTTCTTTTCCACACTTAAAACATTTTCTAGTCCCTTTAAGACAATCTCCACCATGCTTCTTTCCACACTTTGTTCATAAGGAAACATTCATCTTCTTTTCACCATTATTCTGAGATTTCTACTTGAACTCCATCTTTCGTTTCTTGTCAAAACCATGAGATGGATATGTAACACCAACTTCCATTTCTACCTTGATAGCACAACGCACAATTTCTTCATAGCTACTAAACTCTCTTATAGCTAATGCCCTTCGAAGACTTGGTTTTAAGCCACTGAAAAATCGATCAACTTTACTTTCAGGTTGGATGATAATGCAAGATGCATACCTTGCAAGTCTTGTAAAATTTTCTTCGTATATACCAACAGATTCATCATCCTTCTGCTTCAGCTCAAGAAACTCCTTTTCCATCTTTGTTCGAAGAATATGAGGGAAGTACTTACTGAAAAACAAGTTCTTGAACTCATCCCATTCCATGGACTCAATTTCATCTCTTTGCCTCGTATTCTTGATAAGATTCCACCATTGATCAGCTTCACCTTCCAAACGATATACTGCTAAGATGACTTTATCATGCTCAGAACATTGAAGAACTGAAAATATCTTTTCAGTGGTACTGATCCATTGTTCAGCAACAAGTGGATCAGAAGACCCACTGAAAGAAGGTGGACGTTTCCTCATGAAGGACTCAATAGAATATTGTTCCCTTCTCTGCTCATTTGGAATTCCAGAATGATTCATAGCTTGTGTAATTATAGCAATAAGATTTTGCACTCCATCTCCCATAACATTTGTTTGTTCAGAAGGGAAATCATTGCATTGTCCATTGCATTGATCAACATGGTTCCTTCGGGTTCCAGCCATCGTCTAAAACCCAAAAAGAATAGTGTGAGAGGCAAAAATAATGCTAGGGAAAACAACATAATAAAGGGGTAGTACCTTCAATATCTAACATCATAGGTTTAATTCTATGATCGTTAGTGTAATTCTAGTACTATAACCTATACGTATACTTAACCTTAGGGACATCTCTAGACATACCTTAGAAATATCTCTAGGGATCTCACTAAAGTTCTCTCCATCCTAGTTTCCAAAGGTTGACTAAACCTTTCCTCTGATACCAACTGTAGAGACCCGTAGCTTAACGTACATGAACATTACATTACTTTTGCAGAATACTTAGTACATAACAAAAAAATACACACACAAGGATCGTAACAGTTTAGTGTCTTTGGAAACTCGGAACGTAATCTTCTAATCGTGGTGAAAGATCTCCAATATCTCCCATAAAGATCTTCCCCTTTTTTACCTAAAACCTTTCTTTATATCCTGGGGAAAAGAAAACATAAAAGGGTGAGCTCAAATGCTCAGTAAGGGTAAACAAAAGAAATATAAATCTCATCGTATACACAAGCACATAACTTTTGGAAATCTTAACCTGCAAAAGAGATCATAATTTCATATCATGGGATAAATCATGGCAGTGAAATGTAATCACAATAATCATAACATAAAACATGAAACTTTGTGGCATACACACATATTCATAGAGAATCATTTCTTGTTAGTCAAGACTCATTGCAAAGACTATCTTAGTGGACAAAGTCCCTTTCTGAACCGAGTCACCCTCGTTCCAGTCCTGTTTCACTGAACCGGTATAACCTACCGTTCCAGCCCTGTCTATCTCATGAGATATAAAATCTTTACCCAATGCATTGGAGGGAGATATAGGTCCCACCCATCTCATAATGATACCATTCTTATGTGTGCCACAAAATCATAAACCATACATCATTGCATAACCCATGTAATAAAAATGGGAATCTTAAACATCATGACATCATAAAATAATTCATATACGATAAAGGAATTCATAAAAATAATTCCATCACAACATAATCAAATCAATGTAATAATAGGGATAAAAACAGAACCCTTTATTATCTTAGATGGAAAATAATTTTGATAAAACACTTGAACTTCATTCTTGAGGAAAATATCCTTTCTACTTCAAAAACACTTTTCCTTTCTTAACATGTCGTATGATTATAAACTAAAAGAAGTTGATTAAAAATAAACATGAAAACTTGTAAAGGAAGCTTCTTGGAAATAATGTTTTTAAAAATCCATTCATGCCGTATAAGTTAAAGAAAACATTCTTCGTACTTTTGTCGGAAAAGTCAAAAAAAGTACCTCGTACGAAAAACAACAAAAGATTCCTTTCATATCTTTTACTAAAAACTCACCGAAGGGTAGAATAGGATTCAAAAAATTGAAGGTGGATGGAAATAATATTACATATTGAGGAAACATGTATGTGGATGATAAAATACACCACAGTAAATTCCAAAGTATAAACAATCTCGGATAAAAATGAGATTGTGATATTTCCCTTACCTTAGGTCCGATTTGCTTTGTACGTGTCCGAATCTCCTGTATAATGGTTTAAATAATGTTATTGACTTATTCCAGAATCATACATATTTATATGATATCATATATGGTTATATTCTTAGCTTCTTGTTAGTAATATTTCATTGTTACTTGTTACTCGGGTCCTTATTGCCTTTTGTTCTTATGCGTGTTTTGCCGAATAAATTCTTATTCTTATTTTAAGGTTATAGATACCTTATATCCAGAATGGTATTAGTGTAACATATATCATATTTATTCATTCAATTCATTTATATAATTACTATGTAATGATGATCATGTAGAACGAGTCGCATCACATCGTGGAGACGGTATTCCGTACGTACGCACGAGTGATGATATCATTCCTATGATCGTGGAATTGTATTTGAGTATATATATATTATTTCAGTATCAATATTACATTATAATAATCATAAATAGTTTCTCATTACACCATTATATCCATCCTTGTAAGGTGATGGTGGAAAATAGATTACACCACGGCGTGGAGATGGTATTCCGTACGTACGCACGCACGGTGATTTAATTTTTCGTAGGATGGATAGAAGGTGAATTAGGGTTGTTTCATATTTATAATAACATATCAGTATGTAAGTAATACTGATGTTATTACTTTATAATGAAACAACTAAAGAAGAAGAAGTTGAAGAAGAAAGAAATTGAAAAGATCGGTAATGGATATTACCTCTTCTTTGGAACGCCTCTTTGAATCCTCCACTTAGGGAACTAAGATTGGTCTTTGAAGAAGACCCGGACCTCTAGGATTATTCTAGGGAAGTGGAGAGGAGAAAATGGCAGGGGTTGGACGAGATTTAGTGCTCAAATTGTTGTGAGGAGGAGGGGGAGGAGGTGCCCTTTTATAAGGGAGGAGAGGGGCACCTTAGAAATATCTCAAAATATTATTTTATATTAAAGTCAAAATCGGTTTATAATGGTTCCAAAAGGTCTTATTTAGAATCTAAAGTGGGGATGGGTCGAAATCCTATCATCCAATAGTATTTAGACAAGTTTAGGGTATTATTTTAACCTTATCAATTAGATTTAACTCTAAGTTAAATAATTTAACTTTTACCGTGTCTTTTTGTTTTCTTTCACTATATGGTTAATACACTTACTATAATATGCCAAAAGAACCCCAAATTGTATATTATTAATACATATATCCTTAGCTAAGTCAATTGGACGAACCTTAGATTTTTAAGAATAAAATAACAATTAATAATATAATATTTGATTTAAAAACTATTTTGTGTCAATTTTGACACTATTTGATATATGATTTTTGTGAAAGTCATAACAGAATTATATGTTCTAAACAAGTTGATTAAATCAACACTAATATATAATAGTAACCTATAAAATTATTTGAATTCATAAAAAGTCTTAAATTACATTTATTTTGGTATTTATAATATCAATTATGTCAATATTTCATTAATAAGATAATTACTGCATCATCTTTGTGTCATAAATAAATTAAATTATTTGATGTCTAAAAATTACAAATAAAATACCATCATGTCGGAAATCGTTTTAGATTTCTAATGAATATTTACAATCGAATTTAGCTTATGTAAAACCCTATATTAAAAATGTTTTAGTAAATATACTTTGATTTTAACTCTTTTAAATCTTCTTTGAATTAAATAATAATAAATGTCCTAATCTAATCCAAGTGGGCCTAAATGATAATATTTTACACTTAAGGTTGTTTTTGGTCGAGATACACTTGTCCAATAGAATTAGGACATGTGTTAGGGTTATATTAATATCATTCTTACCCTTAATTACCCTATTTACTTTTAACCGTGGTAAATAAAAGTAAAAAGTTACTATTCACCAAAAATTATTTTCATCTCATTGAACCACATTTTACTTACTGACATCAACCGTGTCTCTCGGATTTTTGAAATTCCATTCACAGAAGCGGTAAAATTAAGTTTTATGAAAAATTCAGTTTTTTAACTACCACTTAGTAGTTTCACTATTCATCAAAAATTGATGTTTTTCAGAACAATGCCAAAATTTCATCCTAAGCTATATTTCATATTCCGAATTCAAAAATAAAGTCTATTTTACCAAATTCATAATATATAAGTTGCATTAATTAATTTTATAATTAAATCCCGCTGTTAAAACAAATAGCATGTTTTTAAGAAACAATATCTATCAAAAGATTGACACTTGATTATGTCTGGTTTAAATGGGAAATTACATTTAATGACCAACATTGTATTAAATTGTAAAAATATATTCTAAATATACTTTAAAACCACTCAAATTAATAATTTATCACTATTAATTATTTCGATTAAAAAAGTTGTTTTTAATTATAATTTAGTAATTTTCACTATTCATCAGAATATGAAAGTTATCCGAAAAGTACCAAAATTTCACCTTAGGCTAAATTCGATACTCCGAATCCAAAAATGAAGTCCATTTTGAGAGATAAAATTTATAAAATTTAAAAAGTGGTTATTACTATTCATAACGGCTAGTTTTAATAATATTTTAATAGCATATCATTGTTTCGTGAAACTCAGTATTGCGTACTACACACGCTATCGAGGAAGGTTTCGATTGCGTGTAATGAAAGGAAAGTCAAAGATGTGTGTTGTGAAAGCTCCTTTTGGTGTAGCGTACAACACAAGACATTAATAAAATTAGAAAGAATATTTTTCATAAAATCTCGAGCTGTTACATTCTACCCCCTTAAAATGAATTTCGCCCTCGAAATTCGTCGGGGTTATAAATGGTTTACTATTCGAAAGTTTCTTTAATAGAAACCCACATCGTAAAAAGGAATATCAAAACCAATCTTTAAAAACAAAAGTATGAAACGTAATGGTTACCCAAATAAACTAATCACTGGGTTTCCACATAGGTGAAAATATGGATATGGAAGAGAAATCTAACCATCATGTTCTGATGGAGAGTGGTAGAGAACATGGCTATGGAAAAGCCAGCAATCACAAAGCCATAAATTTGTGGCGATCAAAGGTACCATCTGATTCATCAGATATAAGATCACTAGGACTACATTTTTGGTTTTCAATATCGTTTCCCTAAAGTTAAAGAATTTGAATTAGAATAAATACTTACTTTATTTTGGTACAATCTCACTGTTGTTCGTGCCTTTAACAATTTCCACTTCATCTCTTAAATAAATGAAGTTGAATTTGTTATTCGTGAAGTGTTAGCAGATCATGTGATAGAATGACGGGTCATTCCATCTGTCTCAAACAAAAGGTTAGCACAAAATTATATACATAAGTCGATCTATAGTGAGATTAATCATATATGGTTCCTAAAATGGACTTATACATCATATTTCATACATCTTAATATAATAAAACTAGTTTCTACTAAACAGGGACATCCTGTAGGCCAGTGGTAGGCGATAAAGGCCAGTCGCACTTCGGTTGTGGGTTCGATTTCCACAGCCTTGTCTGACGCGATGGGCTATCACCCGTCCTGCAGGTCGTCCTTTTTCTAAAACTATATTACTATAACATCCCATCAATAATATTGAGAAAACTTTTATCCTTAAACAATACTAACTTATGTCCAACATAATCCATTCCAATCTTTTGGCTTTTCCATAATACTGCAGTCCACTCTCATAACATAGTGAAAACGATTACCAGAGATTTAACACCATCGTCGATCCCCATATATCATAAGATATGTTTTGTTGGTCACATTCCAAACATTCAAAGTCCTTAATCATGTATTCTCTTGAATACCTTAGTGAAAACCTGAATGCAGTTAAAATTTAACACTTTCCACATACGAAAATCCTCAAAATTCTATATACTCAAACAATGATATCACTTAGTCCTTATATCAATCATGAGCTTATGAATACTGTTAAACATTTCGTTTTCTCATTTTCCCTTCATTATGCTCATATCATCTTATTTCCAAAAATATCTCAATCACTTTGAATACCACATTAGACCAATACATAAATATTCCAATACTTTATGATACAACATTATTCTGGAATCCCATTACATAAACACTTAATCATTCCACCACATCGTTATCATATTCAACATCGCCAATGGTGATCGCATGTGACTTCCCTTTGTCCTTTGTCTTAAGCGGTTGCTCATGTCGATCATCACTAACCCTTGGATTAGGGCATTTATTAGCATAATGCCCCATTTCCTTGCACTTGAAGCATTGAAGTGTTGGTGGTGCGTTCTCTGTAGTGTTTTCTTTATTCACATCATTAGAATCCCTTTTTCCATTACTTTGACACTCAGCTACTCGATGACCTTCTTTTCCACACTTAAAACATTATCTAGTCCCTTTAAGACAATCTCCACCATGCTTCTTTCCACACTTTGTGCATAAGGAAACATTCATCTTCTTTTCACCATTATTCTGAGATTTCTCCTTGAACTCCATCTTTCATTTCTTGTCAAAACCATGAGATGGATGTGTAACACCAACTTCCATTTCTACCTTGATAGCACAACGCACAATTTCTTCATAGCTAATGCCCTTCGAAGACTTGGTTTTAAGCCACTGAAAAATCGATCAACTTTACTTTCAGGTTGGATGATAATGCCAGATGCATACCTTGCAAGTCTTGTAAAATTTGCTTTGTATATACCAACAGATTCATCATCCTTCTACTTCAGCTCAAGAAACTCCTTTTCCATCTTTGTTCGAAGAATACGAGGGAAGTACTTACTGAAAAACAAGTTCTTGAACTCGTCCCATTCCATGGACTCAATTTCATCTCTTTGCCTCGTATTCTTGATAAGATTCCACCATTGATCAGCTTCACCTTCCAAACGATATACTGCTAAGATGACTTTATCATGCTCAGAACATTGAAGAACTAAAAATATCTTTTCAGTGGTACTGATCCATTGTTCAGCAACAAGTGGATCAGAAGACCCACTGAAAGAAGGTGGACGTTGCCTCATGAAGGACTCAATAGAATATTGTTCCATTCTCTGCTCATTTGGAAGTCCAGAATGATTCATAGCTTGTGTAAGTATAGCAACAAGATTTTGCACTCCATCTCCCATAAAATTTGTTTGTTCAGGAGGGCAATCATTGCATTGTCCATTGCATTGATCAACACGGTTCCTTCGGGTTCCAGCCATCATCTAAAACCCAAAAAGAATAGTGTGAGAGGCAAAAATCATGCTAGGGAAAACAACATAATAAAGGGGGAGTACCTTCAATATCTAACATCTTAGGTTTAATTATATGATCGTTAGCGTAATTCTAGTACTATAACCTATACGTATACTTAACCTTAGGGACATCCCTAGACATACCTTAGAAATATCTCTAGGGATCTCACTAAAGTTCTCGCATCCTAGTTTCCAAATGTTGACTAAAACTTTCCTCTGATACCAACTGTAGAGACCCGTAGCTTAACGTACATGAACATTACATTACTTTTGCAGAATACTTAGTACATAATAAAAAAATACACAGACAAGGATCGTAACAGTTTAGTGTCTTTGGAAACTCGGAACGTAATCTTCTAATCGTGGTGAAAGATCTCCAATATCTCCCATAAATATCTTCCCTTTTTTTTTACCTAAAACCTTTCTTTATATCCTGGGGAAAAGAAAACATAAAAGGGTGAGCTGAAATGCTAAGTAAGGGTAAACAAAAGAAATATAAATCTCATCGTATACACAAGCACATAACTTTTGGAAATCTTAACCTGCAAAAGAGATCATAATTTCATAACATGGGATAAATCATGGCAGTGAAATGTAATCACAATAATCATAACATAAAACATGAAACTTTGTGGCATACACACATAATCATAGAGAATCATTTCTTGTTAGTCAAGACTCATTGCCAAGACTATCTTAGTGGACAAAGTCCCTTTCTGAACCGAGTCACCCTCGTTCCAGTCCTGTTTCACTGAACCGGTATAACCTACCGTTCCAGACCTGTCTATCTCATGAGATATAAAATCTTTACCCAATGCATTGGAGGGAGATATAGGTCCCACCCATCTCATAATGATACCATTCTTATGTGTGCCACAAAATCATAAACCATATATCATTGCATAACCCATGTAATAAAAATTGGAATCTTAAACATCATGACATCATAAAATAATTCATATATGATAAAGGAATTCATAAAAATAATTCCATCACAACATAATCAAATCAATGTAATAATAGGTATAAAAACAGAACCCTTTATTATCTTAGATGGAAAATAATTTTGATAAAACACTTGAACTTCATTCTTGAGGAAAATATCCTTTCTACTTCAAAAACACTTTTCCTTTCTTAACATGTCGTATGATTATAAACTAAAAGAAGTTGATTAAAAATAAACATGAAAACTTGTAAAGGAAGCTTCTTGGAAATAATTTTTTTAAAAATCCATTCATGCCGTATAAGTTAAAGAAAACATTCTTCGTACTTTTGTCGGAAAAGTCAAAAAAAGTACCTCGTACGAAAAACAACAAAAGATTCCTTTCATATCTTTTACTAAAAACTCACCGAAGGGTAAAATAGGATTTAAACAATTGAAGGTGGATGGAAATAATATTACATATTGAGGAAACATGTATGTGGATGATAAAATACACCACAGTAAATTCCAAAGTACAAACAATCTCGGATAAAAATGAGATTGTGATATTTCCCTTACCTTAGGTCCGATTTGCTTTGTACGTGTCCGAAGCTCCTGTATAATGGTTTAAATAATGTTATTGACTTATTCCAGAATCATACATATTGATATGATATCATATATGGTTATATTCTTAGCTTCTTGTTAGTAATATTTCATTGTTACTTGTTACTTGGGTCCTTATTGCCATTTGTTCTTATGCGTGTTTTTCCGAATAAATTCTTATTCTTATTTTAAGGTTATAGATACCTTATATACAGAATGGTATTAGTGTAACAGATATCATATTTATTCATTCAATTCATTTATATAATTACTATGTAATGATGATCATGTAGAACGAGTCGCATCACATCGTGGAGATGGTATTCCGTACGTACGCACGAGTGATGATATCGTTCCTATGATCGTGGAATTGTATTTGAGTATATATATATTATTTCACTATCAATATTAAATTATAATAATCATAAATAGTTTCTCATTACACCATTATACCCATCCTTGTAAGGTGATGGTGGAAAATAGATTACACCACGGCGTGGAGACGGTATTCCGTACGTACGCACGCGCGGTGATTTCATTTTTCCGTAGGATGGATAGAAAGTGAATTAGGGTTGTTTCATATTTATAATAACATATCAGTATTTATGTAATACTGATGTTATTACTTTATAATGAAACAACTAAAGAAGAAGAAGTTGAAGAAGAAAGAAATTGAAAAGATCGGTAATGGATATTACCTCTTCTTTGGAACGCTTCTTTGAATCCTCCACTTAGGGAACTAAGATTGGTCTTTGAAGAAGACCAGGACCTCTAGGATTATTCTAGGGAAGTGTAGAGGAGAAAAGTTCAGGGGTTGGACGAGCTTGAGTACTCAAATTGGTGTGAGGAGGAGGGGGAGGAGGTGCCCTTTTATAAGGGAGGAGAGGGGCACCTTAGGAATATCTCAAAATATTATTTTATATTAAAGTCAAAATCGGTTTATAATGGTTACAAAGGGTCTTATTTCGAAGCTAAAGTGGGGATGGGTCGAAATCCTATCATTCAATAGGATTTAGACAAGTTTAGGGTATTATTTTAACCTTATCAATTAGATTTAACTCTAAGTTAAATAATTTAACTTTTACCGTGTCTTTTTGTTTTCTTTCACTATATGGTTAATACACTTACTATAACATGCCAAACGAACCCCAAATTGTATATTATTAATACATATATCCTTATCTAAGTCATTTGGCCGAACCTTAGATTTTTAGGTATAAAATAACAATTAATAATATAATATTTGATTTAAAAACTATTTTGTGTCAATTTTGACACTATTTGATATATGATTTTTGTGAAAGTCATAACAGAATTATATGTTCGAACCCAGTTGATTAAATAAACAATAATATATAATAGTAACCTATAAAATTATTTGAATTCATAAAAAGTATTAAATTACATTTATTTTGGTATTTATAATATCAATTATGTCAATATTTCATTAATAAGATAATTACTGTATCATCTTTGTGTCATAAATAAATTAAATTATTTGATGTCTAAAAATTAAAAATAAAATACCATAATGTAGGAAATCTTTTTAGAGTTATAATGAATATTTACAATCGAATTTATCTTATGTAAAACCCTACATTAAAAATGTTCTAGTAAATATACTTTGATTTTAACTCTTTTAACTCTTCTTTGAATTAAATAATAATAAATGTCCTAATCTAATCCAAGTGGGCCTAAATGATAATATTTTACACTTAAGGTTGTTTTTGGTCGAGATAAATTTGTCCAATAGAATTAGGACATGTGTTAGGGTAATATTAATATCATTCTTACCCTTAATTACCCTATTTACTTTTAACCGTGGTAAATAAAAGTAAAAAGTTACTATTCACCAAAAATTATTTTCATCTCATTGAACCACATTTTACTTACTGACATCAACCGTATCTCTCGGATTTTTGAAATTCCATTCACAGAAGCGGTAAAATTAAGTTTTATGAAAAATTCAGTTTTTTAACTACCACTTAGTAGTTTCACTATTCATCAAAAATTGAAGTTTTTCAGAACAATGCCAAAATTTCATCCTAAGCTATATTTCATATTCCGAATTCAAAAATGAATTCTATTTTACCAAATTCATAACATATAAGTTGCATTAATTAATTTTATAATTAAATCCCACTGTTAAAACAAATAGCATGTTTTTAAGAAACAATATCTATCAAAAGATTGACACTTGATTATGTCTGGTTTAAATGTGAAATTACATTCAATGACCAACATTGTATTAAATTGTAAAAATATATTCTAAATACACTTTAAAACCACTCAAATTAATAATTTATCACTATTAATTATTTCGATTAAAAAAGTTGTTTTTAATTATAATTTATTAATTTTCACTATTCATCAGAATATGAAAGTTATCCAAAAAGTACCAAAATTTCACCTTAGGCTAAATTCGATACTCCGAATCCAAAAATGAAGTCCATTTTGAGATCTAAAATTTGTAAAATTTAAAAAGTGGTTATTACTATTCATAACGACTAGTTTTAATAATATTTTAATAGCATATCGTTGTTTCGTGAAACTCAGTATTGCGTACTACACACGCTATCGAGGAAGGTTGTGATTGCGTGTAATGCAAGGAAAGTCAAAGATGCATGTTGTGCAAGCTCCTTTTGGTGTAGCGTACAACACAAGACATTAATAAAATTAAAAAGAATATTTTTCATAAAATCTCGGGCTGTTACAGAAGGAAACTAATAAAGCCTTTTGAATGTGACATATACTCTAGGACATTATTATATTATAGTCATGAAAAATAACAAGAAAAATGTAATAAAAAGTTTTATTAATATTCAATACATCAAATATTCATGTAATCAGAGAACAAACAGTTGGTCCTAGGATACCAACTCTAACATGAGATTACATCCTTTTCATAAAAGGCCATATAGAAAATATTTCATTGTTTAGTATTTGTCTCAACATTGAGATTCATCTCACTAGTGTAAGTATCCTTCTTAAATAAACCACTTTTACATTCCTTTATTTTATTTTATCTCTATACAATGTGAAATCCACCAATATTCTACTCATTTTTTGAAGTGGTATGGATAAAACCACATAGTAATGCCTCTTTATTATCCTCAATTTTAATCCTGAAAGAATATTCTTTTTTCATTCTTATTTTCCAGGAACGTTCCTTTTCCTTTAAGGAGGGATATTATATCATAGAAAACCTTTATGTTTGGAAGACATTTAATAGATAAATTGTTTCATATTTATTCAAAATCTTTAGCATGTTCCTCAATGTAACATATTTTCTTTTCAAAACACCTTTCTTTATATGAGTTATAAAGGCATTGAACTTACCCATCATTCCAAATTTTCTTCTCATATAAAAAACCTTTAAATATGACCTTCATAAACACTTTCAAATGGTCTTACACAATAATGTTATCCATTTATTCCTCTCATCCATTAATTCAAGTCCACATGTTCCTTTTTTCACCTATTTACCATGTGGCCTTACTATCCACTACAAAAAATGTTCTTCCAAATGTGTAGTTTTAATTTATTCATTTGAAAACATTTTTTTATTATAGATTTGTATAGATTGGTAAAATAGCCATCACCACTATTAAAAATATAATAATAAAAAGAATAATTATGGTTAGTAAACTGTTATCTTTTATTTATTTCACAATCTAAAATCATCTCTTTATAATATTATTATAACATAATGCACAACCATTCATTACACAATAGAAAAACATATTTCCCCACTTATATCTACAAGTCTACTAGTTTCATTCAAAAAAATTATTTATCTTTATTATTGTAGTTCACAATAATAATATTTATTTTATTTGATGATGTTTCATTATT